>CM067359.1:35044186-35126782 GCA_034401795.1 Chaetoderma sp. LZ-2023a
CACGACACGACGATGTTAGCAGTCCGTCATCAATTAAGCATTCGTGAAGAACTTATCTGCGTCATTCATGACGTAATTGATTATGATGTCATCCTACAAGTCATGTAGTGGATTATGACATCATATGGTTGATGGATATACTGGACTCCACCACTGGGAGTGTGTGTTTAATGAAGCGTATCCCTCCAACCATTGGGGTAGGATGGTGTGTGTGCGTGCGTGCGTGCGTGCGTGCGTGCGTGCGTGCGTGCGTGCGTGCGTGCGTGCGTGCGTGGGTGGGTGGGTGGGTGGGTGGGTGGGTGGGTCGGTGGGTGTGTGTGTGTTGTCCGGCGTCCTCGCTTGAGAAATTTTGAAATCTAACTGTCTCAGAGGACATCTCAGGCATTTCTGGAGGTTAATATAGACTCTCAGTTGACTAAAATTATTCTATTATTCTAACGTTGAGAACATTGTATAGTTGAGAAGGAAGACGGTTTCTTAATGCAAGTCATGCGCTATAAGGACTGTGTTAACGCTTCTTTAAAACACATTGTCTCAATTCACCTTTCCAGAGTATTCATCTATAAATCTGACGTCATATGACGTCATAATCAGCTAAGCGGCGTGTAAGATGATGTCATAATCTTTACGTCATAAATGATTCTATATGGCCCGTCTTTAGCTCTTAATAGTCCGACGCGTTGTACGAATTGTATGTCTTTACTATATAATAAACATTCTGTTGAATATTTTGAAACTAATTTGACCGAGCACTCGCAGCATGGCCAGCAACAGTACCCAGTCAAATTAGTGTCAAAATATTCAACGGCTTACCTGTATAGTTGTTTTGAATTTGAGATTTAGGGAGTGCAGCGACAGATTTATCCCGACATAGGCAAAGTGTGGGTGAAGCTTAGCTTGAGACGGCGGGGCATAGCTAGTACTGTTTTCTTCCATTGGATTGTCATAAAGATAATAGATTGATCCATGTCTATATATGCCCCGCCCATTTCTAGTTAAGATCCGCCCACTTCTTTACGTGTGTTGGAATCAATTTATATACATTGAAACCTGAATTCCTAGATTAATTTCAAAATATTCAACAGCTTATCTGTATAGTCACCTTGAATTTGGGATTGTGGGAATTTATATTTCAAATCGCTAAAATCGATTCTATCACCCGGAAAAAGTGGGCTGAGCTTAGTTAGAAATGTGCGGAACATTCAATTCAATCTCGTACAATCTCACACAGATAACGGGAATGTAGATAATCGTGTTCGTATTGCGCCCAATCCAATAATTCGTCAATACCGGTCTCGCCCACTCTGTTCGTTATTCTTCCTTCGTCCCAATCTAATCTCAGTAAATGTCTAATAGGTTTACATCTTGACAATATACTATGGACACAGTGACAAATATAACATGAATTTTCTTTGCGATTCAGATTTCCCCCGGACCTTTATTCAATTACCTAGTGAGTGACACGACATTAGCAACAGTCTGTATTTTGATTAAACAAGAACAGCGCCGAGAAGCGCCCCTAGAAACAAACACACGGTAATCGCACTTATAGTCCCCTGATAACGTGGATTACGAAGCCGATACTGGACCAACACCGGGCTGTATTGACGGGCCGTAGTGGCTCGGTATTGGCCCAATACCGGGCCCAGTAAGACCTGTATATAATGGACACTTTATATTATTCCGATAGATGCTGAAGGTCGGTAAGATGTTTTGAGGTCGGTAAGATGTTTTGACACCCACCTGCAGGATAATTAGAGTCATACATGATACACTCCAGCTTAGACATTACTTACCACGCTTCCAAAACAAAATAAAACGTACTGTTGACTACTTTGAACATAATTAGATTGAAAGACATTGCTGCCTAAGGCAGCAATGTCTTCCAATCTAATTATGTTCAAAATAGTCGACAGTACATTTCTTATGGTTAACATGTTTCTGTTTTTATTTTGGGAAATATGTTAAGTTATTTCTGAGCTGTACCGCAGATGAACAGAGGAAAGCCAATGACTAAACCTGAATGTCGTCGTGGATAAAGGCCTGAAGCTTATTATAAGTTTATGAACATAATGATATTAGTGGGAGGCAGTGAACACTCTAGTCACGTAGGTGTTTTAACCCAGTCTCACCCGCCAATCATCTCACAATATATCGGTATATGTACATGCAACCTTCACAAGAGAATGAAGGGATACGACGCTAATGCGGTCTTTCTCAAGTAAATTCTAAGGCATTTGACCCAAGCACCTAGAATATTCCCTACATCCTCATCAGTGTTGTGAAGACAAGAAGCAGTGTTGTTAGAAGTTCCATAATGATAGGGATGAAGGCAACTTTCGATGTGTCCTGACCAGAATCTTCAGCTATAAGCGACCTGGAATATGCTTCAAGAGAAACACCACGTTGCATACATAGATACCGAATGAGTAAATGGTGCTACAGGGGACTTAGTTTGTGTCTTACTCTCAAATACGTTGACCAGATCTCTCTCCCCACCCCTATCCCACCCCGCTTCATTCAGAGGTATCGCGGGAACTATTGCAGCAACAGCGCCCTGGCAAATTAGTTTCAAAATATTCAACAGAATGTTTATTAAATGGTAAAGACATACATTTCTTACAACTTAGCGGATTGTTAAGTGTTTATGACGGACTACATCGCGTCATTCATGACGTAATTGAGTATGATGTCACCATACATGTGAAGTAACTGATTATGACGTCATATGGTTGATCGATATACTGGATTCCGCCATTGATGGACCCGGTCTGTCACTTAATCATATGACGTCATAATCAATTACGTCAGATGTATGCTGACGTCAATTAAAATGTGTAATTCATGACATATTTAGGTCCATCATGCACATTGAATGGTCCGTCAAGTGTGACATCACTCTACATGTTAGGTAACGTAATTGATTATGAGGTTAAATATTTGAGTGACAGATCGTAGGCTATCCATCCATTAGGATGGATGTCTTGTCACGAGAATTTCTAATCAATCAGCTCTGTGGTATAGTTTTGCCATCAATCAGAATGTTTTGCCGTTATGAAACATGAATCTGTGATCAAAACCATCAGAATAGACCTTTCCCCTCTATCCATCCATCATATGGCGGCATAATTAACTACGTCATTATCACGTCATGAATGACGTAGATAAGTACGTCACGAACGCATATTTGAAGACGGACTATGCGTTGTTGTACCAATTGTATGTCTTTACTATTTAATAAAGATTCTGTTGAATATTTTGAAACTAATTTAACAGGCCGCTGTTGCTGCCCTAGGCAGCAACATCACCCAGTCAAATTAGTTTCAAAATAATTAACAGCTTATCTGTATATTTTTCTGGAAATTGATAATCAGGGATCGATCCCAAGACGAGCGAGGTGTGGGTGGAGCTTAACTAGAGGTGGGCGGGGCTTAGCAAAAAATGGAAAGGTCCATTAGTCTAGATATTTATATTAATTATTCCCAGATTTTATGTTAGTGAGGATGGGATAAAAATTACAAACTTTAATGAGATTCATTCCATTCTGCAATTTTCATTAAAAATCCGTTAAATTGACCCATACTTTCTCCGTTCCTAAAAAATTCTACAACTGTCAATATTTGTTTCCATAATGCTGTTTCCAATACGATGCCACCTGTAGTTGGTCGTCCAAATATTGATTTCTGCTGCCTTAATATCAAAGTCGCTGCTATTCTCTCAGATCAATCAAATAAAATATTGACATATATTAGACGATTTCACAGCCGATTGAATTTTCGCACGCGCATACGTACATGTTCATGCACGCACGCACACGCTCGCACACACCAAAATAATTGCTTCACCAGACTACATCTTGGAAGCTTCAAATAAGAAGGTGCCTTTCATCACACAACACTTTCGCGTCTGAAACTCCCACGCGACTTCTGCTGTATGGAAATCTGGGTTAAAAAGACCTTTCAAAATAAGATCGATTGGCACAAATAAAAAGGAATTGTGCATCCAGCCTGATCTTAAATCAGAATCTAATCTTCCTGCATGCATGGTGCACGTATAATCCGTTGAATGCTAAAGATCCTATTTGACAAATTAAATTTCAATATCGATTCTTGCTCTAACTGTGTTAGAGGACTTGGTGTTGATTAATAAGCTGTCTGGTCATGGTGACATCTCCTGGAGGAGAGCCTGATAACGCAGATTACTGGGCCGATACTGGGCCGATACTTAAAGTATCGGCACGGTATCGGCCCAGCATCGGCCCAATAAGCCGCGTTATCTGGGGAGTGTACAATTCTATTACAATCAAAGTTAGGCTATGCAAATATGGGTATGTTTGAGTGGGGGGGGGGTGACTATAGCTAATTGAGTGAGCCATTTCTACCGATGACACGCCCATTTCTCGCTAAGCTCCGCCCATTGTTTACGTGTTTTGAAATCAAAGAATTCTCAGGTAATCTTTTTAATATTTGAGACTAATTTCACTGATCGTTGTTACTGTCTATGGCAGCAACAGCACCCAGTCAACTTAGTCTAAAAATATTCAACAGAATATTTACTAAATAGTAAATCAATCAAAGACCTACAATTCGTACATTTGATGGACTTTTCAATGTTCATGACTGAGCTAAATCCGTCACTATGTATTGTAACATCAGGCTACAACTGACGTAATTGAGTATGACGTCAGACACGTGAGTGACAGATAGAATCCCTAAATTATACGCGATTATTTGTCAGTTGAACCAAGGGCGGTTCCATTTCATGTTTAAAGCTGTGTGGCATGACAATCCCAGTCATATAATAGTATCTGATCTGTCACTCAACTATCTAAATTACGTCACATGTATGATGACATTACAAAACATCGTGATGCATCTATCGCCGTCCTGATCATTGAAAGGTCCGCCAAGTGTACGAACTCTATGTCTTTACTATTTAGTAAACATTCTGTTGAATATTTTGAAACTAATTTGACAGCACCCAGTCAAGTTAGTCTCAAAATATCCATCAGTTTACCTGTATGATTACCTTGAATATGGGAGTCTGAGAATTCAGGGTTCAAAGGATATATAAGTATATCCCAACACACGTAAACAGTAGGCGGAGCTTATTTAGAAACGGGTGGAGCTTAGCTAGAAATGGGCGCCTGTATTATCTGTCGATGATCAATGTGTTTTTGATGAAACGTGGTCACATCAATCGTCTGCTAATCACTCACTAATCACTTCTCAACACTGGATGTCATATAGGGTGAAGAGTGCACGGACAGTTCACACGGTCTGGACGAAAGCGTGTAAGGGCCTATATAACGGACACTTTATTCACCCAGAGACTCTCATAAGGGCGCTTTTGAGATAATAAACACCCAAAATGCAATTTGGAACACACAAATGTAGTAGAAGTGGGTACTATTGGATCTCTGACAACATTGTATGATTATTAAATATTAATTAGTTGTATTAAATTTTGTACAAACAAACCCGCATAATCTATCATAGGATCCCCTTTCTTGCCAGCTGCGGGCCCATTGTACCTTCTAATTCACCTTTCCAGAGCACCCACCCATCATATGACGTCATAATCAACTGCGTGATGTGTACAATGACATCATAATGAATGACGTCATGAATGACGTCGATAAGTACGTCACGAGCGCATATTTGAAGACGGTCTATGCGTTGTTGTACAAATTGTTTGCTTTTACTATTTAATGAAACTAATTTGAATGGGCGCTGTTGCTGCCATATGCAGCAACAGCACCCAGTCAAATTAGTTACAAAATATTCAACAGCTTCCCTGTGTAGTTTTCTGGAAATTGATAGCTAGGGCATTTGGGGATCGATCAATCCCAACACGGCGAGGTGTGGGTGGAGCGTAGCTAGTGATGGGCGGGGCATAGCTAAAAATGGAACGGTCCATTGTAACATAGATGGAACACCAGATTTTCAGTTTGGAACCCAGCATTTCAGCTTCTGACCCCCAGATTTCGTGTTTCGTGGTCATTGCGACCTCCCCACTTTAGATGCCATGAGAACAGGGTTATATTGAGGGTATATAACCCCAAAATGTAGCTTGTGACCCCAAAAGTGGTAGCAGTGGATCCCATGGGACACCTCAAAATCTTGTATGATTGTGCAATATTAAGTAGTCTTATAGGGGTTTGCACAAATATACCTGCAACATCTAGGATGAGACCACCATAATTTTGCTTTGCAAGTCCGCCATACCATATTTTTGAGAAATATTGTTTGGGAACACCAGCTGGGGGACTTGCATGTTGTATGGTGTGGGGTCCCTTGGGCGTCTAAAATTTAGATGCCATTAGAAATACTATATGGAAAACAGTGCATATAACATCAACAGATGCTCATTGAAAACAGTGCTCGCTTACTAATACAACATATATCTTCTACTAGCTATCCTTTGGGATACAAATGATAGTGGTTGCTTAAAACGGGTGGGCATACGGCCACCAGTCGTAAAGAACTGCATAAACTTGGACCCGAACGCAAGTGTTCGCTATAGACGAATTTCTGTGTAGTGCACACGATCTATTCACTGCTGGATAGATAAGAACGAATAAATTCATTTGCACTTTTGTGCTCGAGTCGTGTCAATGCCCCGGGTGATTTCCACTTCATGTATTCTGCCATTATGACAGAAGAGATACTGACGACACTGCTTAAAAGACGACCTGCCTTTCATATCACAAGCTTGTGGTTTTTAATACGGGTGGTCGTAAAACCACCTATTTTAAAGACCAATCATCTTGTTACACCTAAAGGCTTATCTTATGTTGAATTACTTGTATTAAGGGACCACCCATGTTTAGATACCACTTATTTGTGCTCTAAATGGTGGTTGCTTAAGACAGGTTTTACAATATCTCTATTTCTAGCTAGTCGTTATCCTGAGCATCTACGATTGATTGCATCATCGGAAGCCGCACATGCAGAGACTCATAGCAGGCAGAAGAAATGAAAACGTTGGTGAAATCTCAGTTCGGCTAAACTGACATATATCCATGTCACATACACAGGAGGAATAAAGGAATCTTTGACATCCCAAGAGGGGGCAGGAGATAAGAGGGACTTATCTATCTGTCAGATTGTCCTCCTTGATAGGGAATTGTCTAAATATAGAATAAATGTCGAATATAATTCTCTTTACGATGAAAGGTAAGTCTATCAGCGCTTCCAATCTTATGGACCTTTCAAGTTGTATCTATGCCCCGCACTTCTTCACTGGGTCGATCGATCCCTGAACTGCCAGACTATCAATTTTCAGAAAAATATAGGGCAAGCCGTTGAATATTTGGAAACTAATTTAACCGGACTCTGTTGCTGCCTATGTAACTCTTAGTAACCTCAAGAAAGCAGGACTTGGTACAGTCAATTCAAGAATGGAGCTGAGGATGCTAAAGATTTTAGCTGAGGACAAGACACTGTGGACAAAAACGAAGAAGGACTGATTGCAGCTGTAGTATATGTTTCTACTACGCCAGCTTCCGAATACAGTAATCATACATACAGTAACTCAATGCGGGTCAGCTGCTTGTTGGCGGCATTACCAGCCAGCAGTTTTGCTCTGAGCGTTAATTTAGGGGAATCCCGATGCGTATTTGCGATAACAGGTAGTCCACCAACTGCAGAGCCTATATAGCGGTGGCCCCCTACATCGCACAAGGACAACATTACACATGTAGGGCTAGTACAGATATGATATACGAAGACATGAGCTTGAAATCCTATAAAGACATAAACAATAGACATGGGACAAATTGACAACATCTTTACAGGGACAGAGAAAACTGAGCTTATCTTGTGAAATTAAAGTCCAACGTTACATAAGTTCTTATTTTGATGGTGGTGGTTATGGTAGAAATGGTAATGGCAAGTATGGTTTTTATCCATGCAGGAAGGCTTCTCATTTTAGTCCCTCAGCTGCCACATGCAGTAGCACAGCATTCAGGAGACGCGTATATCAGGCAATATGCGCAGTTTGACTCGTCATGAGTAATTTTAGACTCTCGAATCCACAGCGTGCAGGAGTACAACGCTTTTCCAGTTACACAACGATTTGCAATGCCCCGAGTACACGATTTCGCTCTTCCTCCGCTTCTCCTTGCTTAGCTGTCCTGTCGCATTATTCTCCTTTCTGTTTGACAAGTATGTATGTGTGTTATTAGGGTTTGGCTTCATTTATCAAGAGGTATGTGGCTTAGAACTGTATCGTAGATATTGAAGCAGTTCATCAAAAGGATCATTTATTTGATCGATGAGATCAACACCATCTGCATACTCCATCTCTAGTGGCGTCTCTAGATTTGAGATTGGATGGTTTGGTATTTACGAATGTTCTTGAACACATGAAAGAGCTGTAGTGAAATAATATTTGAAGAGCACTTGTGATAAACCATCTCCTTGTGGGGGAAACTATCGATGCGTCCAATTTTGTAGAAAGTGTTTGATTTTACGTGAATGAAAGATTAGCTGTGTGGTTATCAATACGCTTCTCACCAGGCGAAGGTCACTATCATTCCACTCATCTTGAAGGGGGAATGGAAGAATGTGTGGGTTTTAGGGATCATGATTATGGATGGATCCACTTTTAGCTAAAACTCGATTTTTCTATTGCGTCTCCTTTAAGGCCGCTTTGCTAATTACCTGTAAATCTGTCTCTGATATGCGATAAGGTCATATTTGACAAGACATTTTTTCCACGTGCATGACTGGCTTCACTTTGAAGATGGGTCCGGATAGGTTCTTAGGTGTAAACAATGCGACGAGTGTGCCATCAGAATTCTCCCACAACCTCTATTGTCAGTTATTGTTCAATGGTTGAGGTGACGATGTGTGTGATTGGTGCTTAGATGATACCACCTGTATGGTTGAGGTGTTCGTTGATGATACCAGTCATTAGGTCCGTTATTGCTGTTTTTACCTTTTAACATGTATCAGTGAGCTGACCATTCACTCTCTGATTGTTTCAGCTTTTCTCTGATCAGAGCCGAGGAAGTATCCATTAGATTTGTGAACTGTGAGTGGTTGAGTGATTGCTATAGAATGCCGACTCCTAATCCTTTGGCTGCTCGATGTGCTCTGGGCACTCTATGCCAATCATAAGTGAAAGAGATCTCATTTACCCAGCCATCTACTCGTTTGATTGACATTTCTTTGAAACGGTCACTGATTTTAAGTAGGATCTTGTTTTGGTTCTTTCTTAGCTCCATGCTGTTCTCGTTCTGACTGCTTTGACATATGCGTAGTGCCAATTCTTTCTTTTGCTCAAACAGCTTCGTCACAAGTTGGTCGTCACCGTGATAGGTTAGCTATTCGTTGGTGTGTTTCTCTGCACTAGTATGTCCAGTCCAGTATACACATTGAATAACATTGGCCAGAGCTATGTTTGGTTCGCAATTGACCGTTCCATTTTATCGATCCAGCAATTGGCGTCATAATAAACTACGTGAAGTGTAGGATGACGTCATAATCAGTACGTGATGAATGACGTCAGGTTGTATGAATTATGTGGCTTTACTATTCAATAAACATGCTGTTGAATATTTTGAAACTAATTTGACTTGGCGCTATTGTTGCCATTGGCAGCAACAGCGCCCGGTCAAATTAGTTTCAAAATATTCAACAGTTTACATGTATCGTTTTCTGCAAATTAATAGTCATGGAGTTCAGGGATCGATCGATCGATTCCAAGCCCGTCTAAGCGTGGATGGAGTTTAGCTAGAGATGGGCGTGGCATAGCTAAAACTGGAAAGGTCAATTGAAGCCAACCATAACCATCTGTTCAGATACTGTTAAAGTACAGATACTGTACGACACCTGGGTGGCATTGCCATTAATATTAAAGCTAGGCACACATCAGAGCAACACTATACAACACCGCGATGACAGGATACAATCGTTATCATGACCTATCGCTTCCTAGTTGTGTCGGTGCTGTGTTGAGATACCGAACACATTACGGCGACTTGATACGACACCTGTGCTATGCAAACCCAACGCTTTCTAGCTTTACCAACATGCACATCGTTGGAATGATCATCGCCATTGGCCAGTAGTATGGAATAGCTGGCGATTTGGTAGTAGCTGAAAGGATTTTAACGCATGTTTTAGACACCCCTCCCCACACCCCATACCCACGTCGCTGTCGTTCGCGTGCACTCACCAAAGCGATCAGTCACTGATACGACCAAATCGTGTTGCTATCGCGTCACGTCACTCTGGTGTGTCGCGACTTTAGTTTGAATATTTGGTCTTGGATATTGGTTTCGAAGGTCGCTTATAGATGAAACGCATTCGATCAATCTTTATTTGGGTATTCAGCAGTCTGTGTAGGAATTACACTCCGCACAGCCATCGGATGGTGAGCCTATGGATAATGGCGTTGCACAATATAGTCTATCTGATTGAAGACTGCTTTGTGGTTTCAGTGTACATATTAGCATTGGCATAAACAATGCCTCATGCGGCATGGGTGCTTAGAGTAAGTGCATATGAACCATGGGTTCTAAGCACGCAGCTTAGAAAGCAGCTAATGAATAACGGTTACCATTGCATTTTCGAACGCATAGTTGAGTTTTGGTTTATTGTCGGCTTTGTTCAGTTCTCCAAGCTTTAAAATGTTTTACATAAAATACAAAGTTTCAATGTATTAATAAAATATTCCGAATACCTTTGCAGCCATCCTATTTTATATTATGAGCGCAGCACACCTTTGAGTTAGTTGATGCACGCTGCATGACATAACCTTAATCAGCTTCTTTTTTTTTACATATTCAGTGCCATAAGTTCAGTTATCATGGCCTATTGTAACACTTTCTTTTCTGCTGACAGTTTTACTACGAGAGCGTCGTCAATATACCTAGTTCTGCTGTTTTTTTTAGAACATCTATCGTATTAGTATCTGATGATTCCATAGATTTCAATATTTTGGTTATGGTTCCGTGCATCTCCATTGCTGTTGCGTGTGCCCTCTCCATACGATCCCATGCATAAACCAAGTCCTGAACATTTGTCTGCAATGCCGAGCTTACCCACTTGGAGTTAAAATCTCTACACTCTAACAGTTGCCATCTAGCTGGGATAGTAATGGCGGAGCTCAGTTCAGCATATAAGGAATCTAATATTTCGGGATTCTCTTTGGCTCTTTCGGTGGTTAGCCCGTATGCGTTGACTATGCAACACCTAGTGGTGGTGCGCCTTTGCGTTGGTATAGCCTGGTCGATAAATGCAACACAATCACTGACGTATCCAAAACTAATGACATGGTCCAATACCCTTGGTCCGATTACGAAGCCTAATCCCAGATAAGTGTCATGTTTTTGCTCCATGAATACTATCTTATGGCCTGTCTGAAGTTGCTGCTCTGAGTGTTTGGCTACTTTAGTCTCTTGAATGCATGTAATATCGATTTTATAGTGTTCACAGTCTGCACCCAAGGTTTGCCTCTTTGATGTTGCAGTCAGACGACATATATTCCACGTAGCTATGGTAAGCTCCTGGGAAGATTGCGTTCGTCCGAGGATGTCGAGCACAGTTTCGTGTTAGAAGAAGGTTAACCATAGACAGAGTTGTCAGCCCGCAATCCTTATCGACTTAGTTTCCAAATTAAGATGGAACTTACGGAGGAGACCGGCGTTAGTGAACGCTTAAAAGATCGTGCTACCCAAGAAGCTGACTCCCTAGCAGATAAAATCACTGCCACGGATGACTGCCACAAAATGTTTCGGGCAGCCCGTGCCATGACAGTTACTGACTACACACCACGACTCACTGTACACAACTCTGAAGGACACTTTATCGGGACTGACAAGGGCAAAGCCGAGGCAATTCGTAAATGGTTCAAGGAACAGTTCACTGACCACGATGATGAGCCCTTGTATCCATTCTCAGGAGACCCCAGCCCATTACTAACACCAATTAATACAGCAGAAGTTGAGAAGGCACTTAAAGCCCTGAAAATGGACGTGCAACTGGACCTGATGGCATGAGCAATGAACTAATCAAATATGCAAGTGACATTATCTCAAAACCGATCAGGCACCTGATCAATTCAGCTTTTATGCACCACCTTCCCATCGACGCTGTAGGCCAAGGCACCACTATCGCGCTGCCCAAGCCCAAAAAGCCACCTGAACCCAAGCCAATTTGTGGCCCATTGCGCTCCTTAACCGCATACGGAAAATCCTATCAAATGTTACTCTATGCTGCATCCGAGACAATATCGATGACTTCACCGGATCATGTCAAAGTGGCTTTAAACGTGGACGCAGATGTGCAGACATTGTATGGGCTCAACGCATGCTTGTGTCAGTAGTCATGTCCAAACACTGGGATTTCCACAAAATGGGCATTGGCATGTCACGACTCACGAGCCCTCGACACAATTAAGCGCTCAACGATCCTAGATGTACTACGCCAGGCCATTTGCAATGAAGATGAGCTACGACAAGTCAGAATACTGCTTGCAGACACCAAGCTGAGAGTACGAATCAAGTCAGTGAAGTCTATAGAGTTTGAGGCATCAATCGGCTCCCAACAGAGAGATGGTCTATCCCCTGTGCTTTTCACCTGTCACCTTGCTGCTGCATTGAAATGTGTACTGGAAAATTTCACAAGACCACCCCACGCCTCCCCCACCCCCGGTGTCAATACTAGGCATGCCGCTAGAGATGGGATATGCCGACGATGTGGACTTTATAGACGAGAAAAAGAAACCATTGACGAACTTCTCCCAATAGCTTTAAGCAAACTAAGATTTGAGAATCTCTTTTTTTAAATGAATCCAAAACAGAGTTCACCCACATATACTTATCTACAAAGCATGAAACTAAAGAAAATGACAATTCACTCCGTGGCGGCGAACCACGGAGGAAAAGTAAAATCCTGGGCTCACCGCTTTGCAGTACTGTTGACATTGCTGCACGCTGCATAATGGGGCACATAGCTTTCCAGACCTTCTGGAAGCTATGGATTCGTAGATCAAAGATGCCCTTGATTAAAAGGCTACGTTTATACAATGCAACCTGTGTATCCTTGATGTATATACGTACGTACGTACATATGAGCGCGCCTGCGCGTGTGTGTGAATGACCGTGTACGACCTTGCGCGTATTTATATATGTGTTTGCGTGCATGCCCTCCTTAAATTATTATTATTATTATTATTATTATTATTATTATTATTATTATTATTATTATTATTATTATTATTATTATGCTGTATAACTGTAACAGCTGGGTATCTCCAAAGGCAGCTGAAGACAAACTCGACGTCCGCCACCGCAAACACCTACGCACCATCACTGGACACCGATGGCCAGACAGCATAATTTCCACCGATGCACTATACAAGATGTGTAATACGTCGCCGCTGTCTGTAAAAGTCGCCCAGTAAAGATGGTCCATGTTTGGCCACGTGCTAAGGATGCCAGAAGACACTAGCACAGATAGCCTTGGATTCGCCCTACTCGGAGCCAGCAAATACAGAGTCAACAGAGTACGTCATTGCATAAATCTTCTAAGCACGCTTCGAGGTGACCTCAAGAAAGCAGGATTAGGTACACTCAAGTCAAGAATAGACTTGAGGAAACTAAGGATTTTGGCTGAGGACAAGACACACTGGGCGAAAGCGAAGAAGGACTGATTGCAGCTGTAGGATGTTTCTACTACTAGAGCCGCATAATACAGTAATCATACATACATAAGTTCAGTTTCAGTCACGGTTATTTGACGAGGAAGTGGGCGTTTTCAAAATCACATATACATTTTTTCTTTACCATCAAATGACTATACGATGTACAGACGTATTGTCTTCCATTTAGCTAGAAACATGAACTTTAAATGGTGTTTTATTTGTGAGCGCATTGCAATGCCATTTTACCGGAAAATAAATTTCGAAATATGGAATATCTGATGCAGTGCGGAAATTAGCTTCCTCTTCAACCTCATCATAGAAGTAACTAGAATAGACTAGAAACGAATGAAATAAAATATTCCTAACTAATAAAGCGACCGTCCTCCAGCATTGGTACCGCAATGCGATTGGTATTCATTTTCTGGGCCAAAAGGTCGCCGTCTTCATACCATATTGCTGAACGCCACACGGGCTGTAGAAAGTCCAGCCTCCGCTTGCTCCCCAAGACACGCTTATATACACTGCGGTATTTCCAGTTGAATTATATTATGAGGATATAAATATATCCGATTAACACCGGGTACGGGGCCAGTAGCGGGTAATATTGGCCCGGTATGGGCCCAGCAACGGCCCAGTAACCTGGATGATCAGGGTATGTCTGTACTAATCAATTTCCTACTGCAATTTAAACTTTAACTGTAAGTGTCCCTATTTGTTTTCTTGCTTCTAGATTTGATGGTTGGACTTGTAAATGTGCTGACAGATATAATCTGGAAGTGGACAATAGAGTTTCAGGCAGGATTGGCCGTGTGTAAGACAGCTCGCTATGGGCAAGGACTGGTCATGTATTCGTCAACGTACATGCTTGTGGCATTATCCATAGACAGACTAGATGCCATTGCGCGGCCATTACATTTTTCAACCAAAGGTTTGTATCAGGATATTCTTACTGTCGCCGCCGCCGCCGCCGCCGTCATCGTCGTCGTCGCCGCCGCCGCCGCCGCCGTCGTCGTCGTCGTCGTCGCGGCCGCCGCCGCCGATGTCGCCACTGCAGCCACCGCCGAAGCCCGCTGCCGTCGTCATTATTGCTACGGTTTGTGTTAGTGATGATGATGATGATGATGATGATGATGATGACGGCTGCGAAAAAATGTGATGATGGATGCGATCAAAATGATGGCATCCAGAGCCAGTGTGGCCGTGATAATGACAAGTACGCTACAACGATACTCATGATGACAAGGACGATGCCGACGACAAGCGTGTTGAAATATATTGTGAAGATAAAAAACAAATGGGAGAGTTGTGATGCGTATACTGGTGAGGTGCTGAGCCAGACCAGACAGATTGTTAGCGCGTGCATGTGCCCGTGCGTGTGTGGGTGCGTGCGTAAGTACATGTTTGTGTGCGTGCGTGCCTGCGCGCGTACGTGGACGTGCATGTGTACGTGAGTGCGTACGCGCGTGCGTCAGTGCGTGTGATTGTCTGGATGCGAGTCGTACTTAACACCATTGATTAGAATTAAAGCTCTCATCTCTTTCCGTTCAGTGTTTCGTTCAAAGGTCCTGGCCTTAACTGCGTGGATGCTAGCATTTGTGTTTGCCATCCCAATGATGTTCATCAACAATATGGTCGAGAAGGAGGGTATATGGCAGTGCTGGATATCCTTCCCAGCACAATGGCATTGGAAGGTAACACATGTACAATAGACGAATATGCTGCCCACACCCCACCACGAGCGCTCCCACACTCTCCAGTCCGCCTCTCTCTCTGTCTCTCTCTCTCTCTTTCTATCTCTCTCTCTCTCGCGCTCTCTTTCACTCCTTCCCTCCCTCCCTCCCTCCATCCACCCCCTCTCTCTCTCTCGCTCTCTCTCCCCGTCCCTCCCTCCATCCCTTCCTCCTCCCTCCTCCATCCCTCCCACCATCCATCCTCCTTCCCTCCCTCCCTCCCACCCTCTCTCTCTCTCTCGCTCTCTCTCTCTCTCTCTCTCTCTCTCTCTCTCTCTCTCTCTCTCTCCCTCCCCCTCATCCCTCCCTCCCTCCCTCCCTATCCCTTCCGCTTTCTATGTACATAGTACAATTTTGAACACGATGTAAGAAATGTTGTTTTGAATATATTGGCCCTAATTTGGTTGGCTTCAGATCAAATTAAGTCCAAATAATCGACAGTACGTTTTATTTTGTTTTGGAGAGACTCTATATTATTTCCGAGGTGCACTGTATCTCCAACCACGTGATGCTATCTAATAATACTGTTTCATATTTTTAATCCCCAGATTTACATCAGCATGATCGCTATCATTCTCTTTATCATCCCCGCTTTTATCATCAGTTTCTGTTACATCGTCATCGTCATCAGTATCTGGAGTAAAGGCAAGCTGCACGTGGCCGCTCCACGGTTAGCTAAGAAGCGTCTTGTTAAAACAGGTAAGCCGTGATAGGTAATAGCGCTTGACATCGAGCCAATTCTTTAGGACCATCATTATGGATGGATCCGATCTGTCACCCAAATATATAACGTCATAATCATTTACCTTATGTCTAGGCTGACGTCACATTCAAAATTCGTAATGAGATAGCGTATCTGCTCCGCCATAAACATTGAATAGTTAGTCAAGTGTGCAAATTTTATGTCTTTGCTAAGTCACCTTTCCAGAGTACCCACCCATCATATGACGTCATAATGAACTGCGTGATGTGTACAATGACATCAAAATGAATGACGTCATGAATGACGTCGATAAGTACGTCACGAACGCATATTTGAAGACGGTCTATGCGTTGTTGTACAAATTGTTTGCTTTTCATATTTAATAAATATTCTGTTGAATATTGTGAAACTAATTTGACTGGGCACTGTTATGGCCATAGGCAGCAACAGCACCCAGTCAAATTAGTTACAAAATATTCAACAGCTTCCCTGTATAGTTTTCATGAAATTGGTGCCTAGGGCATTTGGGGATCGATCAATCCCAACACGGCGATGTGTGGGTGGAGCTTAGCTAGTGGTGGGCGGGGCATAGCTAAAAATAGAAAGGCCCATTAATAAACAGTCTGTTGATTGTTAAGCAGTTTGAAACTAATTTTACTGGGCGCTATTAAACTGCACCCAGTCCAGTTAGTTTCAAAAATATTCAGCAGCTTATGTGTATCTAGTTACTTTGATATTAGGATTCTGGAAATTCATCGTTTGACCGATTCCATCACGGGAAAACCGTGGGCGGAGATTAGTTAGCGTCCTCCTCCTCCTCCTCCTCCTCACCCTCCTCCTCCTCCTCCTCCCCCCTCCTCCTCCTCCTCCTCCCACTCCTCCTCCTCCCCCTCCTCCTCCTCCTCCTCCTCCTCCCCCTCCTCCTCCTCCTCCTCCTCCTCCTCCTCCTCCTCCCCCTCCTCATCCTCCTCCTCCTTATCATCATCATCATCACCATCATCATCATCATCATCATCATCATCATCATCATCATCATCATCATCATCATCATCACCACCACCACCACCACCACCACCACCACCACCACCACCACCACCACCACCACCACCACCACCATCACCACCACCACCACCACCACCACCACCACCACCACCCACCACCACCACCACCACCACCATCATCATATTATATATATTGTGATTTGAAGGCATACCTTATATTCATGAAAAGACAGTATATAGCAATGAGGTTGTGATACATTGCAATTACATGGCGGATAACTAATACTCTCTAAATGTAACACGAACCTACTATGATTTTAAATAGACACCCGAACACAAGATTGCACCTTATCACGCCAGTACTGCAAACATTAGCCAGATTATGACAAAATCTTGTAGCGGTGCCATTGATGGATGTCATCATTTATCACCCAGTCCATTGATCATCTTGCGCTGATCTAAATGACTATCTCCCGGGTAGCGAGGTCACATTTACTCTGAAAGCAATGATGGCTTAATATCTAAATAATCCAATAACTACGGGCAAAACTTCCATAGTGGAGCACTGATTCTAGGCCTACAAGGTGGTGTTTCTTTATTTTTTGCACACAAATTGTCACTTCAAAAGAAAACTATTAAACTCTTCTCCAAAATGGGATGGGGCCAAGATATATATATATAAAGCAGAAAAATTGCTAAAACTTACCAAGCTCACTAGCAGGGCTCTTTAACATAAATACAGAAGTTCACTCATATAACACCAGAACATGTCACAATCTACATAATAGAATTGTCCAAATCTAATCCCTCTATACAAGCCATAAAACTATGGAACAATACAGACATACCCTTACGCAAACAAATCATTACACAAAATCCCTTTAAGAAGACCGTCAAGCATAAAATTATAAATAATTATTAATACTATATGTACATGTCCTAATCCCTTTTTTCACAGACAAATACATAGCAATGTATCTCAATTTCAACACGATCACACAGAAAACCGCTAATACTTTGGCATTTTTGATTCTGTGTTTGTGTTAATGGGTTCTGCTAGGAAAATCCCCCATGGCTCTGTCCTTAACCTTGAGCGTATCTAGTCACCATTGCAAGTACAGTGCAGCTCTTGGGTGAGTGGGATTTCCTCCAATGCAGAAATAGAACATGTTAGTTAACCCATACCACTCTGGTGACAAAATTTAATTTTTTCATAAAAAATTAAAAGATGAACTGGTGTTAATCTTTTGGAAGATTTGGTGGAAGATGTTGCTGTCGTAGACACCAACATCGTCCACCAAAGTTTTTGAAAAATGTACACCAGTTTCTTTGCTATTGACAGTAAAACATAGAATGTTGGCATCGGAGTGGTACGGGTTAAAACAATTTGAACACCATGTAAGAACAGTTCTTTTTTGGACGTTGTTGGAATGGAAGATATTGCTGCCTTTAAGGCAACTTTATCTTCCAATCCAAATTGTGCCGGGAATACTCAACAACACAGTCAACGAGATGGTTTACCTTGTTTTGGGGACGTGTTAGCTTATCTCTGAATTGCGCTGCATTGATGTATATTTTTTAGAAAAAGTAATAGCAACAATATACATTTTATCCTAATACATGTAGTCATGAAAACAGGAGAAAAAAGTAATAAAAGTGATTCTAACTATAATGTTGATGATAGTGATGATGATGATGATGCTATTAATACTGGTATTGACATCTATTGCAGTTGTTGGTGTTATTATTATTATTATTATTATTATTATTATTATTATTATTATTATTGTTTTGAATAATGATGATAGTAGTAGTAACAACGGTGGCGGCAATGATACATGCAACAATAGTGATGATGACGATACTAGTGCTAATGTTGATGTCTGTTGTTATGCGTTGTAGTTGTTGCTGTTATTTTTATTGTTGATAATGATTACTATAGTGACGATGGATGAAGACGACGTTGGTGATAATAGTGATTTTTCTGGTGCCAACCCCGTATCTGATTTTTTTTTGAATTTCATTGAAACACCATTCATCCTCAAGTAACATCAAGTTGTGTTCAACAAAACGTTAATAAAAGGATTCTATGGTGATGAGCTTCAGCACTTCTCGCAGGAATCTTGATTTATCCAATCTTGTCGAGGTCCATCGAGCACTTTCTGAAAATCCTCTAATAAGTATCCTAAATCATTGTCCAAATTTCGCCGCATGGATCATGCAGTAGTGGGCTCCAGAACCTCATCAGATTTCTTAGGCTCTGAGTCAATGAAAGGTCTAGTCAATGTTAATTATAGTGATGATGATGATTATCATAATAATCATTAATGATAGTAATAGTTGTGATGCTACCTGTAGAATAGCTATAAAATGTTAATAATTATAATAGTGATGATCATGATAGTACTGATAATAATAATAATAATAATAATAATAATAATAATAATAATAATAATAATAATAATAATAATAATAATAATAATAATAATAATAATAATAATGATAATAATAACTGAAGCAGGAACTTGCTAACAGACGTCCTAATTGTGTGCTGTCGATGTCCATCATTTGTATCCCTACCTCAAAGTTTTACGAATTTATCACTGCCACCTAGTCCAGATACACGAGTGGTCTTCTGTAAAACTCAGCTGCGTTAGCGGAAATGTTTCAATCTGCTTCTTAGCCTGGTTCCGGGTCTCTTTTATTGGGACTGTCAATAAGAGTGGCCCAGTAAACGATCTAGGGAACCCGGCTGCCTTGCTTCTCAGAGTTCATGTTCCCAAGGTACCGGAGTATATAGATAATTGTTGACGAACTTTTGTGATGTAATACCTGTAAATGCCATTTGCCGAAATGCCTGTAAATGCCATTTACCGAAATGCCTTTAAATGCCATTTGCCGAAATGCCTGTAAGTGGCATTTGCTGAAATGCCAGTAAATGTCATTTGCTGAAATGCGTGTAAATGCCATTTGCCGAAATGCCTGTAAATACAATTTGCTAAAATATCTCTAAATGCCATTTGCCGAAATGCCTGTAAATGTTATTTGTCGAATTACGTGTAGATGTCATTTGCCAAAATGCCTGTAAATACCGTTTGCCGAAATACCTGTAAATGTCATTTCTTTGGTGATCTGTTTGTCCGTGAATTGAGACAATGATGCCATCGAAATAGTGTAAGTTTATAGGGTAATGTTGTTGTATAAATTATGGGATGAAATCTATGTATGGTAATTATAACTTAACTTATCATAGTGTTATCAGGATACTGGACGATTACCAGCTCTGTACAACCGGCGATCTTGTTTCCATATACAGTAACAAACCCTATATTCCCAATGCAGTTGAGTCATCACAACAGTATCAACTTTACCTTGCTTATCTTAAATTGTCCATTTTACATCGAAACATAGATCGAGTCCCATAATTATAGCTTAACCGCGAAAGACAGCAACACCACCAAATGTCGCCTTATTTCAAACCCCTTGTATGCGTATACAGAAACGTCTGCAAAGAGCATGTGCGTACTATCGAGTCGGCCTGCTTTGCTTCGCATAAACAAAGCTACGCTAATAGGATACAATGAGGAACTGATAGGTTGCCATAGTTATTCATATCGTGTTGAATCGGGGTCAGACTAGTGTCGCATCTCCTCAATGATGCAAACCCGCCCGTAGCAGGGCCACCAGAAGAATCTGGCAAAACGTGATTGTATCCTATAGATATAAAGTACAAAGACTTTGTGGATAACGAATATCACCCTCACAGAACAAGCAGATATTGGATAATGATAAAAGTTTATGCCAAAGGGCAAGGCGATCAAGGTTAATGTAGTGATAAAACACAAGTCGTCAGCACCCCCTAAGGCGAATTGCCTTGATTCTGATCTAAAATAGGCATAAATGGCAAGTAGTGGATGTAATATATGAGCTACTTAGGACTTAGGACGTACATTTGCAAAGGATTTTACACAATTTCTGACAGAATCCGAGTATTTATGTCAGACTGGCATTCAATCGTCCAGGTGATATTACACTTAACCAATGTGATAATGTTTAATGATATAATAAATCGACATTCTGATCATCTATTTCATTCTGGTAATTGCAAAAAAGGAACTGGCCAGACCTGTGTGCCTAGCTCCAAGTGGTCCATGCGTTAATAACCCGCACACCACCCATGCACACACACGCTCGTGCACACGCGCACGAACACACACATTGTAAATATCGGATTTAGATTAGAACGTCACAAGATGATGATGACGAATGAATATGTTTAAAGCAAGATTCGGCTCGCAGTCTTGGAAGACTATTTTTTTCTGAATCTTTGGGTCTAACTTATCAGAAGATACACAGATTCGTGATGAAGATGATTTCACCAACGTTTCTTAATAGAGCAGATTCGATGATGACTTTTTAGCGTCACCCTAATGGCTGGTCTTTATTAAATAATAATAATAATAATAATAATAATAATAATAATAATAATAATAATAATAATAATAATTTAACTGAATACAAACAAATAAATTTCTGCCAACGTTAGTTGCTATAAAACAAAGCTCACCGCCAGTATTTTAAATACACAATCTAAATAATATTCCTAACAGACCAATTGAAAATTTCTATGTTCAACTTGCCAAACCAGCGCTAAGTAAAAAGTTGAATTACCTAATGAGATTTTGAATTTGTATGAACTCGTGCAAATGCCAAAATGCGATAATTACATTTTCAAAGTTGCAATGCTTATTTATTTCATCAAAATTCATTTCGTCAACTCTTCACAAGAATAGAACCATGCTCATGGATTGGACACTCCCATCACCAACGTGAATGCCCTGTCCACTCCTGTGCCCCTCATCTCTTCATGGAAGCGTGAAGCAAATTTAAAATCACCATGAGAAAGGCACGCAAAAATGACAAAATCTGATGTGGAATGGTTTATCAATAAATTGATGTAGCAGAATAGTTTCACTTTAGTTTATAAATAATTCTTAAAGGTGAACTTGTTTACACCTTAACCAAAAACGATCGATTTTGTTACGAGATTATAGTCTACCCTTATTACATAAATAGAAGGTTACATTCAATTTCCCCTTGATGCCCCATGGTCAAGCAAATGGTTAACTATGGCAACGAATTCCGCAACAAAATACATTACAGGTGTAATCAAAACAACACCTGCATACTGGTTGGTTCAATAGTGCTCGAGCCTAGCACGCTATAACTTAATAGTACTTTTATGATACCATCAAAATATAGCAAGCCAGCCTGTAGCACTGCGACTCAAAGTCCAACACCCATCCGCATTACAAAAAATCTGATGAACAACAAGTTAACCATTTGCAGAGGCAGATGAAAGTCAATTTCCAAAAATAATTACAAAATTGATTTGAACACACACTAGTTTGACATTGACAACCAAAATCTTGTGCTGCACAATCCTGCCACAAAGCAGCAAAACAACTTTCATCAACATCGTTAACGTAAACTGGTGAGCAAACAGTGATAAATACAATAACAATTACAGTAAATAACGAACACACATTGAGACTGAATACATCAAAATTATATCCTATTCTGATAAATTATCTATTCTATAAATATGATGATAATGGGTATATTAACCTTGCATGTGCTTGATGCATGTGTGCATGTATGTCCGGCCATTTGTAGGTATGTATGCTACTGAAGAAAACGGTTGCTGTATCAGTGCACCTTCTTAAGATGATTTACATTAGGCATCATGAGACACACCCAACATGCATCAGCTACATAACGTTAACCAGAGCGTGCACTTTCCAACAAACTGTAACCGATGCATATTTACAAATGCCCACCACCCCTAGTTAAATATCCACTATCAGATATTTAACTGCTATACACCATCAACAGCTTACATTCAATGACATATACAATATGAAAAATGAACAAATATACTACACAATGACCACGCCAGTGTGTCCTAATGGCAAAATAACCAGGTCAAAATAAAATATATCTGAACAATAACGTATAAATAATATTAGTAAATGAATAAATCGATCAAATCAATATAACTAAATTCTTGTAAATAACTTATCATATATAAGGTTTCATGTAACATAGGCTAACCATATAACTAAATTATAAGCTAAACTATGCAAAAACAACTATTGCAGTGGTACAAATCCATATAATTAAAACATAAACAAACTTATACAGCTGTGTGTAAACATAGTGTATGATGTGTAATATAATATAATCTATTACATCGATAGCAGGATGCGCTGTTAGGCGAGAGCAAACTGGGATCCACATCAACAAGATTTGTGGTGCACCATCATAATCCGCATACACATGGAACTAAGTCATGCATATAGATTTGACCTGCCAGTTGTGTATTTTCATTGGCATATGGATACTGTGTGCATGGCCCATCCATGGGACTGCCATCCCCAATCCCCTCTGCTAACCCACTCACATGTAAACATATAAATAGAATAACAAATCTTAATATATGTCAACATCACAGTAACCGAGTCAGGTACTGACTTTGAAGAAGAGACCCAGTTTGATTCAATCCAGCCAACTATGGCAATATTGCGTATTGCTGCCCCTTACTGACTAGCTCATAGCAATATTGCATACTGCTGTACATATTACTGGCTCGCTTCTTCAGACATTTAAGACAATCCTACTTCCTACCTCTATTCAAAATGAAATTATTGCAGCTATATTCAGAGTTGTTTGAATTACGATAATAATAAAGGAAAGTTAAATAAGCTTAGCGATAAATGGAAATATCCTCATTAGATGGATGTTAAAGCTAATGTGAAATACAACAAGATGGTTAAAAGACAATTTACCACAATAATAAGAATTACTTACCCTACATGTGTGAATCAAACGATACCCCCGCAATCTTCATATCCATGTGTGTAGGAACCATGGACAAAGTGATACCAGTGCCCAGATCTGGTTCATGAGCTCCGGATGCTCACACATAGATCCGCTTCAATCCGGTGGTCTCCTTGGACTCATCTGACTTACACCTCCATCTTATTTTCGATAAGACACCACACCTATATAATATAAAAATAACAATCATGATTAGAATAACAACAGAGAATGCAATAATTAACATTGAACGATCTCCAAGCTCATTGATACCAGTCATATTGATATTTATCCCAGGTAATGGTGCCAGTGAAACTGTTTTAACTGTACGTAAATGTTCCCACTTAACCATTTTTAGCTGTTAGCCAATCTGATTCGGGATAAGCATATCCGAAATTTCGACATTTGACATATTCATGGTCGAAGCGACCTTGGTATATCTATGTTCAAAAGTCTTAATGGGTCTATAATGCCAGTCCACTCCACTATAGGCACATCTCATAAACATACACACCATTCACAAGTTCTGGCTCCCTAGTAACTTTCCCAGTACAATGCACTTTGACCCTTTCACCAAACGTCTGTAAAATGACACCAGTATACTCACCCTTATATAATTTGCTGCTAGTATCATTAGACTGAGATAGCTGAATTTTACATAATGGATCTGTGATGTTTATTAGTATGCTAACAACACATGGTATATGACTGCTATCAACTTGTAGATTTCCCTCGCAAACTTGCGGTCCCTCCCATCTACGATTGGTTGGAACAAAATGCCAGCCAGTTCTAGTATCTACACCAATACCAATAACAGATTACACGACATGCATATAATGACTGGGTATATTTAATGGTGCTGGCCAAGAATGAATCCTATGTTCAATATAAGTACCATCATCAATGAGAGGTTAAACTGCCATAAAATGCAGATTTTGTGGATCCTTCCACAAGGGTCATACTACAACATTCATGTAGCACCATTGCAAGGGTTCTATCAATTTTACACTTGCATCTGTTTGTCGTCCTACTTTCTTAAGATCGTTTAGACCAAATAATTCTTCTTTGAGACTTCCCAGCTCGAGGGAAGCCATTCGTCTTTGAAATGTCATCACTGATTGTCTATAGGCATAGGCAATGCCTCCTAAGGTGCCGACCGCTTGACTGATCCATACTAGGGTCAGAATAAACCGTCTCCAAACATGTTGGCTTTTAATAAGGTCATCCATAACAGCAGTTATATTGTTCATAGAGTCAGCCAAGTCATTCATCCGATCTCGATTTACATTAATTTCGACAAACGCATGTTTTATGTGCGAAGTCAGTTCATTACTAAAATGGACTAACTGGTTGACCTTCGACATTGCAGTCTTAACAATTCTTTTAATGGTCTCTATGTCTCCTGACGTAGAAATGCCAAATAGGGATGACACAAGTTCGGCCACAAAGTTTAACAGACCACGTCGATGTCGCGTTGTCATAGCGTCAGCCTGTCTTATATCACAGTCTGATGTTAACGTAGCTATGCATTGTATTCTTTGTCGTAGGCTGGTGGTATCATACTTGGATAATGAAACTTTCGATTCAGCTTTATCTAGCGCATTTGTAATACGGTCTAACTGTTGAATAAATCCATCCAGTAAAACTGGTACAGTAATGGACATAACATTAGTTCATTCAGCTCTAACTACCGAAATCGGTACATGTCTAGTGATCAAAACTCATTTAATACCTTTTTAATATCAGGAGAATTCTTCCCTCTAGTATATAGCAATAACAAAACTGGTACAATAGTAAACAAAAATAAATTCATGATGTTGAAAGTACATTATTAATCTAACTCGCTAAAACAAACAAATCATGTTAATAGCTCAATGGTTGCAGAGAAAGTGAGATAAACCAGTCGATGGTGACTCATATACGGGCATGAAACTGTGCATCTGACATTATCCTATCAACAACGTCGATGTGCGATTGCTTATTCCACATACTATGCATATCATGTCGGTGAACACGCTTGCATAAGTTAAATTTATGGCCTGAAACATTGCCAAAAATGTGGTTGGTATCATCAGGCATGGGTCAGTCATCACCTTGTGGGTTTTCATTCCTGATGTCAGCAGACAGATTTTGATCCACAATTTTGGGCTCAACCCGTGGTAAATTTACCTCTGGTTTAATTATTTCTGGTTCAGAAACAACCTTGGGAATTTCTCCGGTTGAGTTGGTTTCTGTACACACTGCCCTTGTCGAAATCTAACCAATTTGTCGAGGGCAGGGTGACTGGCGTGGGTTCCCTTGCCAGATTTTCGAATTGGACATTCACGGATTTCTTCCCAGCACATTTGTGGGTCGACAATTCGAAGTTTAGAAATATTCAAAACACAAGTTTGTCCAGATCGTTGGTGACGAATATGGGCAACTGGACCATTGATTTTGAATATTTCGTATTCGGGATCATTCCTAGTCGTAAGTTTCAAAAGTTCATTAGCAACAACCACTACCGAATCACCTATTTGGAAATTAGCCGCACTTAACCTTTAATCTATCATTTGATGGTGGTATTCCCTTGACATTTTGGTATTACTATGAGCTTTGAGTAGGGCATTATTAAGACTTGTCAGTCGATCACCCAGATCTTGAAAACAATCAGCGGTGGAAGCCATGGGCAACCTACCTCGTCTGCCGTATGTAAGAAAGAAGGGTGTGAATCCTGTAGTGGTGTGCCAGGTATCTCCATAGGCCATAAGGGCAGTGCCTAATTCATCTTCCCAAGCCCTGGCTTGATTGTTAATGCCTTTCTGAATTAGTTCTTTCAAAGTATGGTTAAAACGTTCGGTTTTACCATTGGTTTGAGGGTGGTATAAGCTTGTTCTTCTATGGTCGATCCCATAGTCCCTATACAGGCCTTTGAGTTCCTTTTCATTGAATTCTCCATCTTGATCAGTGATAAGAATTTTGGGCACACCTTGCCATGCACAGTACTGATTAAAGAACTTATCCTTAATTTATCCTTAATTTCGTTGGCTTTCTTCTGTCTCAGCCCACACAGAACAATGGTCTACTATGGTCATAATGTAGTGGTTATCTCTTGACGACTCAATAAATGGTCCTATCAGATCCATGCCAATAATTTGTCCTGGACACTTGGCCAAAGGCATCTTAGTATACTTAGGACATGTGGAAACAGGTTGGTTTACCTGGCATGTCGAGCAATGGTCTAACATTTGGATTACATCCTTCCATAAGGATGGCCAAGAAATGCGTCCCTAACTAAACACAAGGTTTTCTGTAGGCCTTGATGACCCGTTCTCTTGTGTTCCTGCTCAAGGACTTGTTTACAGTACCTAGTGGGCAATACCAATCTAGGGTAATCGTCATCAACGCAGAAGGTGCTCGAGTGCAATGCAATGCACCATTGTGCACGGTATGGTCCTCAGGCACTTCTCTGAACATTTCTGGAAATTCAGAAAGTTGTTCCGCATACATTTCCTTGTATGGAATATTATAAGCTTCCAACAGAATGTAAGGTAAAATTCCGTCTTCAACCTCCGGAATGACGTAATCTCTGGTATCGAATGTTGCGGCTTCCGCTGGCTGTCGCAAACGAGATAGCATGTTGGCACAAATATTATGTGAGCCCTTTATATATTCGATTTTGCAACCATAATCGGCAATTAGGACAGCCCAACATTGAACTTTAGTGTTTCAAACTTCGCCTACAAAAAGACTTTTAAGCGGCTTGTGATCAGTGTAAACAGTAAATTTTGCACCAAAGCGGTATCGTCTTAATTTTTTGGGAACATATACAACTGCATAAGCCTCTTTCTTTCTCGATGACCAGCCAGTTTAACTGACTGTCCTTCAAGGTACTGCTTACATACTGTAAACCCCTCTCGGCACCATTATCATCCTCTTGGACAAAGATAACACCTATAGCATACAAAGAAGCATCTGTATAAAGTCGGTATGGCTTACTAAGATCGGGGTAGGTTAGGACAGTTTCGGTGCATTGCAAGTCTTTCAACTTATTAAATGCGAGCTCCTGGTCCTTAAACCATTCGAGTCAACTGTATTTCTTGGTCAATTCTACTAGTGGCTATTTTTGCACAATGTCAGATGCACAACCTGTAATAGCCAGTCGCACCTAAGATACTCCTAACCTCGGCTGCGTCTTTTGGTGTGGCCATTCCTCGGATGGCTTCCACATTCTGCTTCTGAGCTGAAATACCCTGAACTGTAACATGGTAACCTAACAAATCAATGGAGTCTTTTAGCAAAATCACACTTTTTACGCTTCAATTGTAAATTATACTTGTGCAATCTCGACATGACTAAATGAAAGTGATGAGCATGTTCTCTGGGTGATCTTGAGAACACAACAACATCATCGACAAAGACATACATGAACCTCCCCAAGTGACCTTGAAAAATGGAGTTCATCGCCCTTTGAAATATGGCCTCTGAGTTCCTAAAATCAAATGGCATGCACAGACATTCGTACTGCCCAAGGGCACAAATGAAAGCCATTTTCTCGATGTCTTGTTTAGCCATTGGAATCTGCCAATAACCAGACTTTAAATCCATCTTAGAAAACAACTTTGCGCCTTGCATACCATAAAAAATATCTGAAATGTTTGGTAATGGGTAATTATCATGGGGTACCACTTCATTAAACCGATGATAGCCTATGCAGAAGCGGGTTGTCCCATCCTTCTTAGGAACCAGAATAATATGTGACGCCCAAGGTGAAGAAGATGGTCTTATCATACCGGCTTCTAACATTTCTTTGATCTTATCCTCAACTATATGTACTTTCATTAACAGCACGCAGTATGGTCGCTGTCTAATGGGAGCACATGTAGTGGGAATAGTGCATTTTACAGAGGGATTTTCCCCAAAGGGTTTGGACGAGCCATATCAAACTTGTTGGCAAATTCATTCAGAACTTGGTCACCAACCTTATTTATACCCAGTCGTCTCAGTGATACTGGCTTCGATGTGATATTCAGACTGGTGCCTGAAAGGAAAGTGAATTTTATAAATTTTATAAAACCATTTCATTTCCCTTTTTGCACAATCAATTACTGCTCCACCCAAGTGCAGAGCATCTGCCCCTATTAATCCATCATGACGCATTTGATGCACAATTACAACAGGGATAGGGATGGCATAAGTAAATTTGACATCTGTTTCACCCAATACCTCAATTGGGGAACAAGTTACAGCCCGCAAAGTACAGGGCTTTTTCAACGGCCTTCTGCCTAGCAGACTCTTCCAAATGTCACACCTAATGAGTGATGTACTGGCACCAGTATCTATCAATATATCAATATCACACCCATCAGTATCAACATCATGTGCAAATCTAATATGCGTTGGACCAGGAATCGGTCTTGTCGTACGTTCCCTCCACTGACATTTCCCGGATTCGATGGGTAGAGGGACTCAGCCATGACCCCTTGCTCATCATGTCATCCACCATGTGTGACTTCAGCGTAACTGGTGCGATGCAGATCCATCGAATAGTCCATGTGATACTCTGCCTCGTCGACCTCCACGCGTTTGTGGCGTCGGTCATCTGTGCATCGTCCATTCTGTTCCTTCGGTGGCTGTTTTGATGCATGTGTTGCTGATTACTGTTGCTTCTGTTGCAATCGTTTGTCATTCTTTTTTCTGTCTAAGGTCACGTTGCATGTGACTGGCCTTACCACAATAATAGCACTTACTTACCTTGCATCTCGACTATTCAGGTTGTGGTGATTTGTTCCTCGAACACTCATTGCGTTTGTGGCTGATACCACCACACCCATAGCACATTGGTTGTTGTGTTGGCGTTCTTCTACCGATAGGCGGTAATGTAAAGTTGGCTTCACTGTTCACAGTTTGTTGATACTTTACTACATTTAATGTTTCGGCTTGAAAGCCTTTCATTGCTTTAAACACTGAGTCAAATAATTTATCCTGTCATTCAATCATGCGGGCCTCTAGTTCTCGAATAAGTTGATAGACTATCTTTTCGGGGCAGTTCACAGTCTCAATTTCCATTGGCTTTTAGGCACAATGTTCATTGCATCTAACAAATCGTTCAAGCTGCCATTCTCCTCTGTGAATGCAATGGCGGCTTCCAAAGTTTCATGTTTCTTAAAAACTACATGCCTAGCTAACTGTATATCATTTAGTGCGCATATGTATGCACGCAGGATGATGCGTCGGCTATTAGCATTGTCTTCTCTGTAGGCTTTCTTCACCATATAGTGGAAGCAGTTGTTGAATATGTTGGTTTTCTCGCTATGTTTTTGCCAAATATTCTCAAGTTTGCACTTGAGACATTCTCCCTCGTTTGCCGATGCGAATGTTTTGATGCTGAATTCATGTATATCATTCCATGCTGTTACATTGTGATCTTGTTGGCAAGACAGAATCTGTTCCACCTCCTTATGTAATTGTCCGGTCGTCATCCATGATGCGATATAAGCGCAATCCCCAGCTTTCGCAGGGTAGATGGAATCCAGTGCGCATCTGCATGACTCAAGGTATTCACGCACTTCGATTGGATGTGAACCCTCACAGGTGTTAATGTGTCGAGCATGATCTCGAAAAGTCCTCTATACACCCGGTCATCCTCTCAACTTGAAAATTGATTAGTAAATGGAGCTACACTATTTTGCAGATCCCTGATGATGTTGTTCAAAACATGCAAAAGTTGTTCTGCTTCAGTTGGCATGTTTGTTCGGATATTCAAGTTCACAAAATAGGGTTTTCAAACTAGGCAAGTTTTGTTGACTCACCTACTACTACCATGTATTCATTACTTGCACAGGAAGAACTGAACATTAAGCTGTTTGACATTGGTGGATTTGTGACCGTCTGTGCTGTTCGGTATCTCGGAGGTTACTTTAACCGACCCGTCTGCTTTGAACTCTTTGTGAATGGTAAAATTAATAGGGCAGCTATTTCTGGTAACCGAATGCAAATAATCAGTGATGGCACATGATAAGTTGTCAATTTCTTTTTGTTGCAAATGCAACGTGGGTGTTGTTGGCGATGTTGCTGGCGTGAACATTACGGATCTGTCTTTCGACATAACATAAAGTTACGTTCGACTTCAGCTCTCTGTAGTTTGTGCAGTGTTTGCCTGTCGGTATTGCAGCTGACTCATGTTGTCCGTTTGGATACTGTATGTGCAGTCCAGCACCTCCGCTCCTAATTGCATCTTTGACTGATCCATCTGTGTAGATCCTTATCCATGTCTCCTGAGGGTACATTTCTTCCAGGATGGCTAGTGTCAGGGCCTTCTTGCTCACATCACTGTGTTCATCTTTGGTTGTGAGATGAGGTACTGTGGTGCAAATAGCTATGCTCTTTAGTTTGTTTTCCCAGGATGGAAGATCAAGGGTGTGGTTTGGGTCTTCTATTTGTGCTGGCAAGATTTCTTGGTGTTTCCTTTGAAGTGCTTTTGTCTCTTTCACAAAACTTGATCGTTTAAGTCCTGATGACAGCTGTGCTTGCCTGATCTTCATCTGGTTGTTGTTGAACAATTTGAACTTTGCAGCTTGGATCAGTGCTTTGCATTTCCTTCCTTTGCTAAGTGGGGGGATGGCTGCTGTCTGCTCCATTTTTTCTATTGGTGTTGATCTCATTCCACCAGTGATGATGCGCAGTGCCTGGTTTTGTACTCTGTCGAGATTCTGCTGATGAGATTTAGCTGCTGTCATCCATGAGCTGGATCCATACTCAAGGTGTGGTCGTACGGCACCTAGGTAGATTGTCTTGAGGATCCTTTCATTGCCACCTCACTTTGCTCCTGCCAGCTTCCTTATGCTGTTTAGCTTTCCTCTGGCCTTTACCTCTGCGTTCTGGATGTGCTCCTTCCATGTTAATCTTCTGTCATATGTGACTCCCAGGTATGTCTGCTGGTCCTCGTACTCGAGTGGAGTACTGCCCAGTGTCAGATTGCCAACCTTGGTTTTGGTGGACAGTGAGAATAGCATGGCTGATGAGTTTTCTTTGTTGGTGGTAATACACCAGCGATTGGCCCAAGCTGTAATTCTGTCCAATGCGAGCTGCAATCTGTACGTGGCAGTCGTTGTGCACTCCTCGGTGCACCAGAGTACGAGGTCATCTGCATAGAGGGCTGCTTGGATCCCATTGGGATGCTCTGCTACAATGTCATTAATGAAGAGTATGAACATAGTTGGTGATAATACTCTGCCTTGTGGCACCCCTTGTCTCAGAAATACATTCTGTCCAGATTTTCCATCCACCAGCATCCTAGCTCTGCGATTGTGTAGGTATGACTTGGTCCATCGGAACATGTTGCCACAGATGCCTGTGCGCCAGAGCTTCACGAGGAGGCCATCCTTCCACACCTTGTCAAATGCCTTCTGCAGATCGATAAAGGCAGCTAGCATCACCTTCTTGGCTTGAAAAGTGTCCTCTATGACCTGTCCAAGATGTGTTGTTTGATCTTCTCATGTATCTTCTGAAGCCAGCCTGCTCTGAAACTATAATGTTCTCCGACTCCAGGTACCACTGTAACCGCTGGTTGATGATGCGCTCCATGATCTTGCATATGAAGCTTGTAAGACTGATAGGGCGGTAGCTCAGGACTTTCGTCTTATTCTTCCCTTTTTTCAGAATAGGAGTCATTCTGGCTTCCTTCCAGCACTGAGGAATCTCTCCATTGGTCCAACTGAGATTAAAGATGTCTAGCAACTTGCGAAGAGATGCATTACCAAGGTGTTGGATCATTTCATTCGTAATGCCATCTGGCCTGGGCGATTTCTTCTTCTTCAATTGCCGGATAGCCTTCTTCAGTTCTGCTAAACTAATGTCAACTTTCATTGCATCGTGAGTGTTTGTGTCTGGTCTTTCCTTTTGCACATTGTTGATGTTTCTCCCTTCTACTGCTATATTTTGGGTAAGCTTATTGTAACGAATGCCCAACAGACTCCCATTTGCCTTTTTGTAGTTCCACCTTGGATGTTGAGGCGAACTAGTCGAAATATTTCCAGAAAGAGAGAGGAGGACTGGGCGGTGGTCGCTTCCTCCTAACTGCGATCCTACCACTCTACTGAGGTTTCTCTGAATGTCTTCTGTACAAAATGCCAAGTCCGGCGTTGTTGTCGAGTGCCATCGGCGCGAGTAGAAGGTAGACTGATCTGTTGGATCGTTGACAAGTAAAATGTGCTTTTCATTTTGGCATGCTTCAATGTCTTCTCCTCGTTTATCAAGTGTTCTGTATCCGCAGCTCTGGGACTGGCTATTAAAAGTCTCCCACAATGAGGAAGTGGCAGTCCGGGACCTGAATTGTGTCAAGTGAGAGATTCTTGTCATTAGGGCAGTAATAATTGACAATGTCAATCACAGAGTTGCTGGTTGTTACCGTGATCTTGATATATTCTGCCTCTTCCATAAAGGTTTTGATTTGGCTGACGTTCACGCTGTTTCGGACCAAGGTGATCACCCTGCCTTTCTTCCTTCCTCTTCGATCACACCGGAAAATCTGGTAACCTCTGATCTTAAATGGTTTTCCTTCTTGCAGGTGTGTCTCTTGGATGCAACAGATATCAATGTTGTTTTCGTACAGGAACTGTTAGAGCTCTGATTTCTTGTTCGTAACCCCTTCTGCGTTCCAGTGCATGGTGTTGATACTGGGGTTCTCTTTGGGTTTGGTCTTCTCTTTCGGTTGGCAAGTAGCTCTCCATCCTCGTTCCCTGGCTCCACAAGACGAGTTGATGGGACCTCCAGTAGTTGAGGGTGGGCTCCTTCAAGGCGTGGAGCCGAGTGCTGCACATGCCTGGCGGATCCTCACAGGGCGAGCACCATTTCGGTTGATTCGATCTCCAAATGTCATTTCATTAGCGTTGTGCATAATGCTCTGGCTAGCCCCTCCAAATGTCTGGATTGACACCCAGTGGGTTACACCCCTCCGCCACGTTGAGGCCGAGCATATAGTCTTAAACAGGGGGAAGACTATTATTTTCTGAATCTTTGGGCCTAACTTATCAGAAGATAGATAGATTCGTGATGAAGATGATTTCACCAATGTTTGTTAACTAACTCGAAGATTCGATGTGCCCCTCATCTCTTCGTAGAAACGTTAACCGAATTCAAAATCATCATGAGAAAGGCGCGCAAAAATGACAAAATCTGATGTTGAATAGTTCATCAATAAAGTTCTGATGTAGCAGATTAGTTTCACTTTAGTTTATAAATAATTCTTATATGTGAACTTGGTTACACCTTAACCAAAAACGAATGATTTTGTTGCGAGATTATCGTCTACCCTTATTACATAAATAGAAGGTTACATTCAATTTTCCCTTGATGCGCCATGGTCAAGCAAATGGTTACCTATGGCAACGAATTCCGCAACAAAATACATTACAGGTGTGATCAAAACAACACCTGCATACTGGTTGGTTCAATAGTGCTCGATCCTAGTATGCTATAACTTAATAGTATTTTTATGATACCATCAAAATATAGCAAGCCAGCCTGTAGCACAGCGACTCAGAGTCTAACACCCATCTGCATTACGAAAAATTCGATGAACAACAAGTTAACCATTTGCAGATGCAGATGAAAGTCAATTTCCAAAAATAATTACAAAATTGATTTGAACACATACTAGTTTGACATTGACAACCAAAATCTTGTGCTGCACAATCCTGCCACAGAGCAGCAAATCAACTTTCATCAACATCGTTAACGTAAACTGGCGGGCAAACAGTGATAAATACAATAACAATTACAGTAAATAACGAACACACATTGAGACTGAATATAGTCCGGTCAATCTCAGAAATGACCTCGGCAAAATTACAACATAATTTCCTTCCATAGATTTATGGCGAAGAAGCAATGATACATTACCCCCCCCCCCCACCCCCACCCCCACCCCACCCCCAAATCTAGCCAATTCGGCCGGTGGGAAATAATTGTATTTGTCATAACTCGCACTCTTTTGCGTCGCGTTTATTACTGATTTAATGAGCGCGCACATTGCCCTTACGGTCGTCAGCTCAGGATTTAAACGCTTCATGCTCCCTTGTTATCCTATTTTTAAACTGGCACGCTTATTTAGTGTTATGCTAGGTGTAAATCTATGCTTTATGAACGTTCATTTGTCCAGCAGTTATTAAAATATCTGCCATGCTACCCGATTTCGAATTCTCTTCTTACACATTACTTTTAGTGTAGACCACGTCCCCCTTGTCTAGGAGACCCCACAAACGGATACTTTAAAACTTCTACTGATGTAATGAGCTTAGATTTCTGTAATTTCATCGTGTCATTTTCCTCCTCCTCCTCCTCCTCCTCCTCCTCCTCCTCCTCTTCTTCTTCTTCTTCTTCTTCTTCTTCTTCTTCTTTTTCTTCTTCTTCTTCTTCTTCTTCTTCTTCTTCTTCTTCTTCTACTTCTTCTTCTTCTTCTTCCTCTTCTTCTTCTTCTTCTTCTTCTTCTTCTTCTTCTTCTTCTTCTTCGTCTTCATCATCATCTTCTTCTTCTTCTTCTTTTTCTTCTTGTTCTTGTTCTTGTTCTTCTTCTTCTTCTTCATTTTCTTCTTCTTCTTCTTCTCCTTCTTCTTCTTCTTCTTCTTCTTCTTTATACTTCGGATATTCCGCCACTGGGTGTGATAGGTGATAATCCACACACTTTTGGTATATTATTCATTAATACATACAATTCCCATTTTTGCCTGAGTGCAATGTATTTACATATAGCAAGACAAACATTTTTTCAAATAAATGTAGGCAATTTGGAGTGTACTGTGTGTGCCTGATTTAAATTTATTTTTCAATTATGACATTTTAAGCAATTATAATAATTTTATATCTGTAGCTTACAAGATTTTAGCTGGTGTGAGAGATAAAAAAGCAATCCCGATCACCGCCGCTGTCTCAGTGTTTACTCTACATATTATAATGTTCATGGGTTTTATTTGATTAAGTGGCGATAGACCCCTTCCCATGAACTAATGCGACACGTCAACGACCACACAGAATAACACAATCCACCTTTGGAAGCATAATAATCAAATCAAATTTGAACCATGGCAGTGTTTAATGTGCAATTAAATACCCTGATGCTTGGAGAGAGTACCCTACCACAGATCGGCACACTCACCTTTTTTGGCTCTTTGGCATCAATCTAGATTACCTTCTGAAATGAAAGCCCTCTGTGAGTTGATGGCGGTGAGGGCCATCAGAAAGCTTGGTGTTACGAGGAAGCTCTTGGGAACCACATGGAGATCAAACTCCGAGATCCTGAGAACAAGTGCAGTACAATGGGTGTTAGAGTATGCCTCAAGCACTTGGAACAATGTGTCAAAGATGAACAAATCAAATCCAGACAAAGCGAAAAACCTTGGACTCAGAAGCATACTTGGTGCAATGAAAATTACTCCTATATTCATGAAATGGAAAAGCCAGCCAGCATCCAACCACTGGAAACCTGAAGGGAGAAAAAAAATTGTAATACAGGATGAAGTTGCAGGCTTTAACAAAGAGCTGACTGAAGCAACAGAGCAAGACCAGCGGAAGAAATGCCAGGAGAATGTAGGTGTTGTCCAAATAATCCAGATCACTGAGATTCTGACACACAAGGTGTGGGCTCCAGAGCCATTCAGTTTCGGAATAAGGGCCAGCGCCCCTGTACTTGCAGGAAAACAAGAACAGACTGATGCCACACACAAAGCCCTGGCACAGCAAAAAATCTACCAGAGCCATAAGAGACAGTGGTGTATTCAGCCAACACAAAGGAATACTTTCTGAAACCATCTTTGTACGCAGTGGGCCCCTCTGTTCCAACCTCAAAGTGGAAATAATTGCCCTCCATGTGGCAGCTGACCACCTGAGGGGGGATCCTGGATGCCCTCCCATATTGAATGTCAAGGTGACTGATCAGCAGTACAGGCGGAAGGGTTGTGAATATGAAATATACCGTATATATTCTTTAGTTTATTGCCAATTTGCATCTCATCACTTTCAATTGGTAAATGTCAACTTTCATGGTTTAGGTTTGGCAAAAGATGATCGCTCATGGAATTGACATTTGTGAAATTCCATGCATCAATGATCAGAATTGGCAACATATCATGCTTCAGTGTTCAGAAGTGGTAACAAATCCTGTTTCTGGAGAGAAATATCATTTTTGAGCATTAAGAATTTGTAAAGTAATGTCTTTCAGTACTTAGAATTCACAATAGATCAACTTTCCCCACTCACAATTGGTAAATGTTATCTTTCAGTGGTTAGGTTTGGCAAAAGGTGATCTCTCATGGCATGACATTTGTGAAATTCTATGCATCAATGATCAGGATTGGAAACATATCATCCTTCAATGTTCAGAAGTGGTAACAAATCATGTTTCTGGGCAGACATTTTTTCAGCACTAAGAATTGGCAAATTATTGTTTCAGGGATTAGAATTGACAATAAAATCAACTTTCCTCACTCACAGTTGGTAATCGTTATCTTTCAGTGGGTAGGTTTGGCAAAACGTCATCTCTCATGGCATGGCATTTGTGAAATTCCATACATCAATGATCAGAACTGGCAACATATCATCCTTCAGTGTCATCTTTCAGGCATTAGGTTTGACAAAAGGTCATCTCTCATGGCATGACATTTGCGAAACTCCATGCATCAATGATCAAAATCGGCAACATATCCTCCTTCAGTGTTCAGAAGTGGTACCAAATCAGGTTTCAGGGTAGAAATATCATTTTTCAGCAATAAGAATTGGTAAATTATTGTCTTTCAGTGCTTAGAATTGACAACAGATACCACTCCGGGTGCATTACATTTAAGTGAAAGTGTATCAGGGGATGTAAACACACATTAAATACTGCGGTGGTTCAAATTTGATTTGATTGTTATGCCATCTAACTTTTGATTATGTTGTTCTGTGTGATCATAGACGTGCTGCACTAGTTCATGACAAGGGATCCATCATCGCCTAATCAAATAATAGCAATGAACATCTGAATCTGAATCTGAATAAAATACTGCGTTGGACCACAATGTGTATAATAATGCAGGGAGCGAGAGAGCTTAGTTGGACTCCTCTAATAATTGAGAATAGATTTAATTCAGGCACACACATGTACGCGCCAAGTTGCCTACCTTTATTTGAAAAAATGTATGTCTTGGTATATGTAAATACATTGCATTCAAGCAAAAATGAGGGTTGAATGTATTATTGAATAATATACCAAAAGTGTGTGGATTATCACCTACCACACCAAGCTAAGTTTATGCCAGCATAGATTGCTATATTATGACATAATTTAATAACTTGATCATGATACTCATACTAACAGCAGAATATCAGAAGAGGAAAACGACACGAGAAATGACAGAAATCTTAGCTCAGTATATGATTTTAAAATATTAAAAATATTCGCTTGTGATTTTCCTAGACTGGATAGACGGGATCTACACTACAACTAACACGTAAGAAGAAAATTCCAAATCCGGTATCACGGCAGATATTTTAATAACTACTGTACAAATTAACGTTCGTAAAGCATAGATTTACACCTAGCATACCACTAAATAAGCGTGCCAGTTTAAAAATAAGATTCAGGGGCGCATAAAGGAAGAGTTAGCGATTTCAATTCTGAGCTGACGACCGTAAGGGCAATGTGCGTGCTCATTAAATCAGTAATAAACGCGACGTAAAAGAGTGCCGTAAAAGAGTGCGAGTTATAACAAATAAAGTTTTGTATTTCCCACCGCCCGAATTAGCTAGATTTTTTCCAGGTAATATACCATTGCTTATTCGCCAGAAATCTACTGACAGAAATTCTTTTGCAATTTTGCCGAGGTGCACCTACACTTTTTCTTAGACTGGACTAACACATCAAAATTATATCCTATTCCAATAAATTATCTATTCTATAAACATGATGAAAATGGATATATTAACTTTGCGTGCGTTAGATGCGTGTGTGCGCGTACGTCCGGCCGTTTGTAGGTATGCATGCTACTGATGAAAACTGTTGCTGTATCGGCGTACCTTCTTAAGATGATTTACATTAGGCGTCGTGAGACATACCCAACATGCATCAGCTACATAACGTTAACCGGAGCGTGCACTCTCCAACCAACTGTAACCGATGCATATTTACAGCATGTGCACACACACACACACGCACGCACGCACGCACGCGCGCGCGCACACACACAAACACAAACACACACACGGCCGCACAAACGCACACGCACGCACGCACGCACGCACGCACGCACGCACGCACGCACGCACGCACGCACGCACGCACGCACGCACGCACGCACGCACGCACGCACGCACGCACGCACGCACGCACGCACGCACGCAGTGTGATGTATTGTTTTTTAGACTGCCTACCGCGTTTTTGAGACTGCCTGCCGCCTGTCTGCATGTCTGCCTGCCTGCCTGCCTGCCTGTCTGCCTGCCTGCCTGCCTGCCTGCCTGCCTTCCTGCTTGCCTGCCTGCCTGCCCGCCCGCCCGCCCGCCCGCCCGCCCGCCTGCCCGCCCGCCTGCCCGCCCGCCTGCCTGCCTGCATGCATGCATGCCTGCTTGTCTGTCTGTCTGTCTAAAAAAACGCATTGATACAGGAATTTAATTAGAAATTTCTTTACCTAAATTCTTCATATCGAAACCATGTTTAGATTTACTTAAGAGTGACCCCCCCGCCCCCGCTTGAGATTAGTTGTGGTAAAGTGTATTGAGCAGTAAGTCGCTTCAACAGGTTAAGGCTGGGATTGATCCTACATTATAGAGAAACCGCCCACACGAATGCACACACACGCACGCACGCACGCACGCACGCACGCACGCACGGACGCACGCACGCACGCACGCACGTACGCACGCACGCACGCACGCACACACACGCACACACGCACGTACGCACGCTCACACACATGCACAGGCACGAATGAAGGCACGAATGCACGCAATAATACGTGCACACAATGGTATATGAACGAATGCATGCCATAATGCATGCATGAACGCATGCACAAACGCATGCACGAACAGACACACGAATGCATGCACGCATGCGCACACCCACGCACAAATGTACTCACGAATTATTACACACGCACGCACGCGCACACATACACGTGCGCGCATGCACACACGCACGCACGCCCGCACACACACACACACACACACACACACACACACACACACACACACACACACACACACACACACACACATACACGCGCGCGCACACAAACACACATGCAAACCTAGATGCAGGCACACACGAACGAACATACGCACACACGACTGCACCACGCGCTAACACACGCACGCACGAACACATGCACGCACGAACACGCGCTCGACGGATATGATTTCAAGTTGCCCCACCATTGATTTTGCTTGGGATTAGATTTATTTAAGAATAGGTAGGGAGAGATGAAACCTTATCATTGTTATCAGGAACTATGAGGTCTAACTTTGATCTTACTAGCAAATCGTTCAGGTTTGGGTTTCTATTGTAAGCTATTCTAAGCTTTGATCGGTTCCTTTAATTTAGATTGCAACATTACCTCTATTGTATGTGCGCTGAAATGGGATACTTTTGTTCTTTTGTAATATTCCTGAATCTACATTTATTCCAAATGGTGCGTTTGTTTGGAGTGGTCTAATCCAATGGCCTTCTCGTATTTTGCGAAAAGAGCTCGTTTCTTCTTTACTGTCGAAATGATGCTCAACTGAATGATCGGGAAGTTGGAAATGTAGAGCAATTGGTGTATCTGCTGAGGTGTTAATATCAGAAACGTGGCATCTAGCACGCACTCTAAATGCATCTTTTGTTTCACAAACATATTGTTTCAGGCAAAGGGCACAATTGACCAAATAGACTACATTCTCAGAATCACAATGCATATTTGTTCGGATATGATATTAATTTTTAGTTTGAAAGCTCAGGAATGTTTGTTGGTTTACAATATAGTTGTTTATTTTGTCGCATTTAAAAACTGATCCATCAAACATGATTGGTTTGTTGTGTTTAATTTGGACAGGGTCAAACTCTGGTCCGCTATGTGATCTTAGATTTTCAAGCTCATTGATGGTGTCTGCTTTAATATTTCGAAGAAAACGGGCTGAATAGCCTCCTGCTTTCAAAGCATCAAACAGAGTAGAGCATGCATCATTCAGATTTTGCCTGTTGCTAGAGTTTCGAAAGACTCTTATGATTTGCGATTTGATCAGACCTTTAAATGTGTGTGGAGGATGAAATGATTTTTTGTGAAGCAGCTGATGCGAATCTGTTGGCATAAAGCTTCAATACCGTTTGCCGAAATACCTGTAAATGTCATTTATTTGGTGATCTATTTTTCCGTGAATTGGGAAAATGATGCCATCGAAATATTGTAAGTTTATAGGGTAATGTTGTTGTATAAATTATGGGATGAAATCTATGTATGGTAATTATGACTTAACTTATCATAGTGTTATCAGGATACTGGACTATTACCAGCTCTGTACAACCGGCGATCTTGTTTCCTTATACAGTAACAAACCCTATATTCCCAATGCAGTTGGGTCATCACAGCAGTATCAACTTTACCACGCTCATCTTAAATTGCCCATTTTACATCGACACATAGATCGAATCCCATAAATATAGAATAACTGCGAAAGACAGCAACACCCCCAAATGTCGCCTTATCTCAAGCCCCTCGTATGCGTATACAGAAACGTCTACAAAAAGCACGACTATCGAGTCGGCCTGCTTTGCTTCGCATAAACAAGGCAACGCTAATAGTGCACAATGAGGAACTGATAGGTTGCGATAGCTATTCATATCGTGTCTAATCGATGTCAGACTAGTGTCCCATCTCCTCAATGATGTAAACCCGCCCGTAGGAGGGCCACCAGAAGAACCTGGCAAAACGTGATTGTAACCTATAGATATAAAGTAAAAAGACTTTGTGGATAACGAATATCACCCTCACAGAACAAGCAGATATTGGATAATGATAAAAGTGTATGCCAAAGGGCAAGGCGATCACGTTTAATGTAGTGATAAAACACAAGTCGTCAGCACCCCATAAGGCGAATTGTCTTGATTCTGATCTAAAATAGGCATAAATGGCAAGTAGTGGATGTAATATATGAGCTACTTAGGACTTAGGACGTACATTTGCAAAGGATTTTACACAATCTCTGACAGAATCCGAGTATTTATGTCAGACTGGCATTCAATCGTCCAGGTGATATTACACTTAACCAATGTGATAATGTTTAATGATATAATAAATCGACATTCTGATCATCTATTTCATTTTGGTAATTGCAAAGAAGGAACTGGTCAGAATTGTGTGCCTAGCTCCAAGTGGTCCATGCGTTAAAAAAACCCATCCGCACAACACACATGCACACCCACACGCTCGTGCACACGCGTACTCACGCACATACACACACACGCGCACGCACGCACGCACGCGCACACGCACGCGCACACACACACACACCACACACCACACACACACACACACACACACACACACACACACACACACACACACACACACACACACACACACACACACACACACACATACCCACACCCACACACACACACACACACACACACACACACACACACACACACACACACACACACACACACACACACACACACACACACACACACACACACACACACACACACACACACACACACACACACACACACACACACACACGGTGCGATGCATTATTTTTTAGACTGTCTGCCTGCCTGCCCGCACGCCCGCCCACCCACCCGTCCGTCCGTCCTCCCCCCTAAATGATACAAAAGACAATTAACTATCTACTACTATTTCATTCAATCTCTCCTGCCAATTTTGCAAATTTTAGTCATGTTTGTAAAAAGATTAAATGAGCAGCAAAGCTGCCAACCAACATATGGCGAGGTCGCTCTTTGGAGATGTGAAAAGCTTTTCACACCTCTTAATGACGAGGGTCTGAATTCTGGCTTGGCCAACAGATGAAATCTGGGCACTTGTATAGACCAAGCATTAAGACCTGTACTACTGATGCCCAATATCCTAAAGGTAAATACAGTTTCAGCAGTAAATGTGTCTGTATACATCTACCAAAAGTACGGATTGCCCGGCAGGAAACTATGCGAAAGGACCAATTAAAAATTCTAGACATGCCATTGTGTAATGTGTATTAATACACACCTAGGCCGAGTCTTGGAGATAATCTGTCACTCATGCCACTCATGACACATGAAGAAGTCAATGATTACTAGCTGCCAAATTGAGTGACACAACAAGGACTGTAAATTGCAAAAGAACTCATACATGCCAAATTAATTGATTGTCAAAAATGTAGATTACTGTGCCTATCTATTGGCAGCTTATGTTTCGTTAAATGAAATAATTACCTCACATCTGTCACAATTTGAGTTGTTGTAAAGAAATTTTGAAAGCTGTTATTTACTGTCATGCCAACTTTTTTCTTTAAAACATGAACTAGTTCCTGTAGTAGACAGCTAGTCAGTGGCAATACCTCTGGTAGATCGGGCAAATAGTAGCTAAGAACTCAGCTGCAGTCAGATTCGTAAGAGATTACCAACTATTCATATTGTTTTGAAACTATATTTAATTTGAAAGTTTTCGAACTTGTAACTGCTAATCATCATTGAGTTTTGAAAGTAAAAGTTTGAATAATTTAGCAAGATGGCTTCAATTGTTAGTTATTGATTAGTGTTGTAAGGAGTCTATATATAAGCCACTATCCAGAATTATCTGCCCGTTCGTATCGATCTGTCTATTAAGTGACCAGTCTATCCGGCCCTGCGTGTGAGCTTGTCTATCATTGAACCAGTCTGCCCTTGAGAAAACTACTTCTCACACAGTCCATTCGTCTGCGTGTTAACCTCGCCATCAGGGAACCAATCCGTCCTTGAGATATCTGTCACTTAAACCGACTGTTAGCTTGTCCATCAGTAATGCAATCAGTTACTGAGTCGACTGACAGTCAACCTGTCTCTCTTATCAATCTGCCAGTCCATCTGTCTAAGGTCATGGACCGATCAGTCGCTTAGACGCCTTGAAGCGAGGAACGTGTTTCCCATACTACTTTTATACCGTTTAGTTTGCCTATACATCAGGTTCTTTCATCTGGCTGGTGATATAACGCATACGTGTCTTTGTAGTTACGGTATTACTTTATTAAAATTTAACTTAAGCTAGGACATTGTCACTATAATCCGTTTGCATAGTTGGCCACAATCCACAGTTTGATATTCACGTTGTGAAATGGGACCAACTATCCAAAACTATAAGTGACTGCGCCTAACGTCACACTCCAACTGACTGTCGTCCCATATTCTCTGACAACCACGTGACGTCAGGCCATAGTCACCAGCTTTGGTGACAAACGTCTCACATGACCCGTTAATCACATTGAGTATATACAGTACATATTGATAGATTAAGTACAACATTATAAGCATGGATACTAAATTTTGGATAATCCTATTTCATGTAATTGAACTCTAGTGCGTACAAAATTCTTAGACGTATGTGTAAGTCTATGGCGGTGGGTGTCGCTGTCGAAGTATGTTCACGTGTGGGTTTATCTGTGGGCGTGGTTCGCTCATTCTTCATGCATGTGACGCGACTCTCCTCGGTCCTCGGTGTGCTCCTCTATGGGTGGATGTGTATATCAATTTCTGTGCTGGAACATGCTGTATATATCCCGTGTCCTGGTGCGTATGTGGTATATGTCTGTTCATGAATCGTGCGGTAAGTTGTGTGTTCTTGCGCGTGTCTTTATGCATGTGCTGAAAGTCTCCCATTCTCTGTACCATATTCCCGTCCTATGTACCATATTACCGTCCTATGCACCATACTACAATGGAACCGGCCGCCTGACACTATTGCCAAGCATCGTTAAGGTAATGAGAACTCTATGATAAACATGTCTTCTATGCTGTCGCTAGGCTTACTAATCTTGCATTTCTGCATCGGAATGGTAAAACTCTACTTTTGCACAGTCAGTACAAACATGTCAAGAGAATGAGACAGTATACCACGCAACTAGGTATACGTATTCAGGTAAGCTATTGGACATTCTGAAACTAATCTGACAGGAACATGTTGCTGAACCTGGCAGCAACCGTTCCCAGTCATATTCGTTTCAAAATATTTAACAGAATATGTATTAAATTGTAAATGAATTTTTGAATTCGTATTCTCGGGTTCAATGTGTTAAGAATGTTCCGTAGTTTAATCATTAGATATCATGGAATGAAGAAATCATGATGAAGAGTTCAGAGACGGGAAGATTGATAATGTTGACCTGCGCATCATTTGTTATTTTGACATAGAAAAATAGTGCAATAAACACGGATCGTTATTGACGGTAGAATGATATTCAGAGCTAATGATTACGTACTAAAGGATTTATGCGTGCGTAATTGTAGCAGCATTGATCATGCTGTCGCCAAACCGATGATTCAACAGTTTTCTGGTTTCAATTTCAGTCATAACCTAGCTACCATGGACACAACGCGTGAGAGAGATGTGAGGGGGTGGGTGGTGGAGAATGGAATGGACGGAGGCGGGCAAGAGATTGCGAGAGAGAGCGAGAGAGAGAGAGAGAGAGAGACGAGCGGGGGATGGAGGGAAGGGGAGGGGCAGGGGGAGGCAGAGAGGAGGAGATGGGAAGAGAGGGGAGGTGGAGGGGGAGTGGGAGGGGGGATGGAAAGGGAGAGAGAGATGGGCTGGGGAGAATGATAGATAGGGCAAGGAGAGACCGTTTGCATCTGTATCTTAATTAAGTCTTTCTCGGTATCCTTCTCAATTTCCCAATGACAGACATTCCCTGAAATCTCTAACAAAACATCTCATATATTCACTAACATGATACCCTAGTCATTCGTCATTGTCTAACAAGACAGCAGAAACTGAGAGATATATTAGCAGCTGAGGCGAAGTTGACTCTTCAATAAATGGATGACAAAAACTAGCATTCAGCTGGCTGACGTATTAGCAGCAATTATTGATTATATTTACGCACTAAATATATGCGTTAAGAAATCAATGAAAGCGCGAGCTGGTGTGCTTGGCTGTCTAAAACCGTAACAGTGTTCATGTTGATAACAGTGTTATTGAAAGCCGACGACGTCTCTGCCAGCAATAACCTCTTCAATATAATCGTGGTTTTTATGCGCACCAGTGTTTTCTCCAGCTCAAGCCATATTCTGAGCACCATTGTCTGTAGTGGGAGAAGGGTTAGTAGACGAATGTAAAATCTCTTGCCATAGCAACAACAGGAAGTCATCAGTTATGCTAATGCTGATATTCTCAGAGACGGAACACGAGCAATCTACTTCTATGATTTCTTACGATGTAAACATGTCTGTTTAATTTACTTCTGTGACTGATGTCGCTGGATGTGATAGGAATATAGGATATCACGTGTCTTTGTCTTTAGTCGCAATCAGTTGAATTGAATTACACGATAAATGAGGAAAGAATGGCATAGTGAGAAGTCATGCATGGGTGGTTACGAGTAACTGTGTGGATCACAATTCTAAAAGAGATGGTATCTATTTGGCAGCAGGTATATCTAATTTTCTTTTGGTGTGGGGCGGGGTGGGGGGGGGGGGGGTTGAGGGAGAGGGGGCAAATCTTAAACCAGCTTTAAATATCGAAATAAACCAAGCAGGATCATTTCTATTAATTCATAATCAATTAGCAGAAATAGCTGATATTATTTTCCATGAAGATTAACGTTGTGTGTTATGAGCAAGGCCATATTAGCAATGATGATATTTCCAGGCGATTTGAAGGTTAATCAGAGCACGTCCTTTTGATTGGCAGCTGTATTTCTGTCACCCAGATTCGCTCAAGCTAGTGCTTGAACTATGCAAAAATTGATTGCGCTGGCATCATTGAGATCTGATCTATCACTCAAGTTTGTATGCGTGACTACTGTATTCTGCGTATCTAGTAGTAGAAACATCCTACAGCTGCAATTAGTCCTTCTTCGCTTTTGACCACTGTGTCTTGTCCTCAGACAAATCCTTAGCTTTCTCAGGTCCATTCGCTATCTGAGTGTACCCAGTCCTGTTTTCTTGAGGCCAACTCGCAGCACGCTTAACAGATCTGTGTAATGACGTCCTCTCCTGGCTTTTTATTTACTGGCTCTCAGTAGGGCGAATTTCAAGGCTCTCTGTGCGGGTGTGTCTTCTGACATTCTTAGCACATGACCAAATATGGATCGTCTTAGCTGGGTGGCTTTTGTGGACAGCAGTGATGCATTATACATCTTGCATAGTGTATCCTTGGAAGGTACGCTGCTTGACTATCGGTGCCCAATGATGGTACGGGGTGTGTGGATTTGCGGTGACAGGCACCAACCTCCTCTAGGAGCATTTGGAGCTGCTCGTCTGCTACAGTTGTATAGCATCAAGGATACGTAGTCTTTTTGTCAAGGGCATCTTTGATCTACGAATTCACAGATTCCAGAAGGACATGAAAGCTACGTCTCCCATCACACATCGTGCAGCAATGTCAGCAGTATGCAGAGCAGTGAGCACTCGATTGTACTTTTCTTCCATAGTTCACATCTACGTAACTTAGGCCTTCCTAGAAATAGGCGGGCATAGCTAGAAATGGGCGTGGCATAGATAGAAATGGGTGAGGCATAGCTAGAAATGGATCCCCTGTTTTTCCTCTCGGGAAAGACTAACAAGGCAATCAGACATGATTAATATTAATCATTTTGTATGTCAGTATTTTATGAATTCAAATACTGTGCCATTTCATACAACAGATTGGCTTTGATGATTGAGTTGATATTTAGTTCTCGCAAAGACTCTCACCTTTAATTTTCATGAATATATGATGTATTCCAGGAATGACCTTGTGTACTATGACGGGTGGTCCATACCGTAAAATTGGTCTGACAGACAGGATGTACGGCCTTTATTAATTCTAATCTGTACAGCAACATATCAGACTGATAATATTGCAACGGTTTCATAAAAAAACCTGTGGCCAATAGATTAATAGACAGATAAACAGACAACAGCAGTAATAGCTAGGCTGTTTGGTCTAGATGGGACTTTGTGACCATGAACTCCAGATGCTCGTATTTATCCTGATAATGCAGCTTACTGGGCCGATGCAGGACCGGTACTGTGCCGATACTGAATCTTATATAGATGATTACATCGAGATGATCGTATATAGAGTGGCACATCTAGATAATCTTATATAGAGTGTTACATCCAGATAATCTTATATAGAGTGTTACATCCAGATAATCTTATATAGAGGGTTACATCCAGATAATCTTATATAGAGTGTTACATTCAGATAATCTTATATAGAGTGTTACATCCAGATAATCTTATATAGAGTGTTACATCCAGATAATCTTATATAGAGGGTTACATCCAGATAATCTTATATAGAGTGTTACATCCAGATAATCTTATATAGAGGGTTACATCCAGATAACCTTATATAGAGTGTTACATCCAGATAATCTTATAGAAAGTGTTACATCCAGATACTCTTATATAGAGTGTTACATCCAGATAATCTTATATAGAGTGTTACATCTAGATAATCTTATATAGAGGGTTACATCCATATAACCTTATATAGAGTGTTACATCCAGATAATCTTATATAGAGTGTTACGTCCAGATAATCTTATAGAGAGTGTTACATCCAGATAACCTTATATAGAGTGTTACATCTAGATAATCTTATATTGAGTGTTACATCCAGATAATCTTATAGAGAGTGTTACATCCAGATAACCTTATGTAGAGTGTTACATCCAGATAATCTTATATAGAGTGTTACATCCAGATAATCTTATAGAGAGTGTTACATCCAGATAACCTTATATAGAGTGTTACATCCAGATAATCTTATATAGAGTGTTACATCCAGATAATCTTATAGAGGGTGTTACATCCAGATAACCTTATATAGAGTGTTACATCCAGATAATCTTATATAGAGTGTTACATCCAGATAACTTTATATAGATTGTTACATCCAGATAATCTTATATTATAGAGTGTTACATTCAAATAATCTTATTAAGAGGGCTACATCCAGATAATCTTATATAGAGTGTTACATCCAGATAATCTTATAGGGAGGGCTACGTTTAAATAATGACTGCTTATGACCATATGTTCTTATATAGAGGCGTACGCACAGATGATCATGTATAGAGGCTAATGTCCAGCTGCTCGTATATACAGGATTACACCAAGATGGTCTTATATATAGTGTTACATACAGGTGGTCTTATAGAGAGGTTTACGTCCAGATGGTATTATATAGTGTTACATGGTCTTATGTAGCGGCTGGTGTCTAGGTGAGCTTATGTCAAGAGGGTTACGCTCAGATGGTTTGTTTAGAGGCTTACCTCCATACAGTCTTATTTACACCTATTGTATTCAGATGGTCTTATATAGAGGGTCTGGGTGGTGTAATGTAGAAGGTAATGTCCAGACGGTATTATGTATAGGGTTATGTCCAGACGGTATTATGTATAGGGTTATGTCCAGACGGTATTATCTATAGGGTTATGTCCAGACGGTATTATCTATAGGGTTATGCCCAGTCAGTATTATGTATAGGGTTATGTCCAGACGGTATTATGTATAAGGTAATGTCCAGACGGTATTATGTATAGGGTAATGCCCAGACGGTATTATGTATATGGTTATGTCCAGATGGTATTATGTATAGGGTTATATCCAGACGGTATTATGTACAGGGTAATGTCCAGATGGTATTATGTATAGGGTTATGTCCAGACCGTATTATGTATAGGGTTATGTCCAGACGCTATTATGTATAGGGTTATGTCCAGACCGTATTATGTATAGGGTTATGTCCAGACGGTATTATGTATAGGATTATGTCCAGACGGCATTATCTATAGGGTTATGTCCAGACAGTATTATGTATAGGGTTATGTCCAGACGGCATTATGTATAAAGTTATGCCCAAGCGGTATTATGTATAGGGTTATGTCCAAATGATCGTCTATAGAGGGTTACTTTTAGATGGTTTGCTATAGAGACTTGTCAAAACATATACAACCTCTCATTTTCTTATATATCAGGTTTTAATCCGAGTTCTGACATACCAATTTCATTTCTTCATTTCTCTGTTTGACACATTTGCCCTTCCACAACGAATGACTATATTTAAATGCAGATAAGCTTAGTTTCTATAACAACAATGAAAGCTACATATATCTTCATGTTCTCTAGGTCTTTGTTGACTGATATTTCATTGATGGAACTGGGAACAATGACTCAATTTGTTATAACTGTCTGACTGCTGCAAGCCACCAAACAATAATTTTACTGTATAATAACTCTGAATTAGCAGACAATTGAAAACAATTTGACTGCAAGTTGTTACTAGGTACGGTACCAGCATCTTTCAGTCAAATTATTTACAAGATATTCAGCATGCTCAGAGTTAAACACCATGGGAGCTGTAGTATGCAGAAATACAACAGGCAGAGAATTAATCAAAGCTCTTTTGACATGTCAATTTCCTTTTCTTAGTTCTTTGTTCATGCTCACCAACGTTATCTGCAGATACAATTGATAAACTGAGTGTGTGTCCCATTCATTATAAACATAATAATTCATTTGGCTCCTGTCAAACAGCACAGTATAACTGCTATACTGATTGACGCATTTTTAATGGCCACTGTTGCATAATCATGACATACAATATAGTCTTATTGTGCGACCATCTCCGAGTATTGGGCCAAAGTATGTCGCTAGAAAGACGCACATGTTATCGAATGTTTAGAGTCTATCGGAAAAGGCGTTTCATAGGGCAAATCATAGACTATAGTGTCCGCCTAAGCATGGCGAGGTGATATTAAGAATTAATACGGCTTATTCAATAAATATGGTGAGACTGAACCTTATCATCACAGCTAAATGTGAGGATAATACAAATTCTTATCCGTGGTGCATGTCGCCGATGAATATTCCAGCGAGCACATGACTATGGCGGCAAAGATGTGGCTCTACGGAACAAAGTTAAGCATCAGCTGAGAGGAGCAAACACAATCAACGGATATGATCTAGTCTAGATATAATTTCCGGCAAGATCATCAGGGTGAAAATAGAAACTATGGACACATCATAAGAGGAAGTAGAAGCCCATTAGTCAGGGTTGTAGGAACGTGCTTTCACCTTTGGTGTGGGGAGCTAAACTAGGGTGGGCCCAAGACCTATGGGGTCGCTATGATGATACACTATGGGAGAGGAAAGACCTGTGCGTGTGTGTGTGTGCGCGCGGGTATGCGTGCGTGCGCGTGTATGCGTGAGTGTGTCGACATGGGGTGTGTGTGGGCGGGTGGCGGTGGTGGTGGGGTGTGTGCGTGGTTGAGGGGGAGGGTTATCGACCATTTGGCCCCACACCCCGTTCCCACGCCTATGTTAGTACCGCACATAGTAAAAGAGAAAATAAATAAAAGGAGAGCAAAAGTGTGGAAGAAAATAATGTGTCTCGATAACATCAAGGGCCTGTTAAGACGTTAACCCTCGAATTCGTTCAAGAATTTTTCCATTTTGTCATAGAAAATTTGGATTTGCAGAGCAAGAGAAGACTACGGTTATCGAGCCAGTCATTCTAGTGGTAAATTGTCAAAAATAGTCTTCTCTTGCTCTGCAAATGGGCATTTCCAAAGACCACTGCAAAAGCCGTTCTGGGCTGATACGAGTGTTAAAGTGTCAAGAAGGAATGGAAAACGATGCAAATGGATCTGCATGCGGGAAATGAGGCCTAGAGGTGTGCAAATGAGATCGTCAATCGTCAGTGATGATGGCAGCATCAAGGCCTCATGGTATCACATTAATACATTTAGCTTATTCATTGTTTTTTTGGTCTATCAGTCGCCTTCATCCGAATAAGCCCCAACCAGATTCCACATCCCCACCCGGGAAGTTATATGTAAATATAATTGATGATTTATTTCATTGGGCATCATTTTGATGAAAGTCTGTTATTATTTTAGCTGAAAATGAATACCGAATTGCAGTGTAAAACAACTCAATGTGTAACAGATCCTACTTTCATGACAGCTATACCACATGTATTGATTTCACATTTATTTAGAATACATATTTCAAAATTTTACAAAGTAGTGTATGACCAGTTCACGCTTCCATGAAAAATGAGGTATATTAATAAGAACTCCTAGGTAATATTAGTCTATTACGGAGACGTAAATTGGATTGCTGCAAAACCAGTCTATTATGTGAGTTATAATATTGGAAGAAATCCTAGATGAAAAATAACAATAGGCAACCAACATCTGTGGCTAAACTCAATGAGATTTTAAAGATATTTATCTAATTCGCATAAGCTAGGAAATTAAATTTTAATAGGGAATTGGACACGTTCAATCTGAGCAGTCCAGCACAAAGACATGGCTATTCCAACTAGCTTCGTTGAAGTTTGATTGCTAAAATAGACAATGGGGTGATTGTTTTGAAGTTCATAGATTGATGCATGATTGCTATTATTTACTGTGGGGTGATTGTTTTGAAGTTCCTAGATTGATGCATAATTGCTACTATTTAGTGTGGGGTGATTGATTTAAAGTTCCTAGATTGATGCATGATTGCTACTATTTACTGTGGTGTGATTGTTTTGAAGTTCCTAGATTGATGCATAATTGCTACTATTTACTGTGGTGTGATTGTTTTGAAGTTCCTAGATTGATGCATAATTGCTACTATCTACTGTGGGGTGATTGTTTTGAAGTTCCTAGATTGATGCATGATTGCTACTATTTACTGTGGTGTGATTGTTTTGAAGTTCCTAGATTGATGCATAAATGCTACTATTTACTGTGGGGTGATTGTTTTGAAGTTCCTAGATTGATGCATAATTGCTACTATTTACCGTGGGGTGATTGTTTTGAAGTTCCTAGATTGATGCATAATTGCTACTATTTACTGTGGGGTGATTGTTTTGAAGTTCCTAGATTGATGCATAATTGCTACTATTTACCGTGGGGTGATTGTTTTGAGGTTCCTAGATTGATGCATAATTGCTACTATTTACTGTGGGGTGATTGTTTTGAAGTTCCTAGATTGATGTATAATTGCTACTATTTACTGTGGGGTGATTGTTTTGAAGTTCCTAGATTGATGCATAATTGCTACTATTTACCGTGGGGTGATTGTTTTGAAGTTCCTAGATTGATGCATAATTGCTACTATTTACTGTGGGGTGATTGTTTTGAAGTTCCTAGATTGATGCATAATTGCTACTATTTACGGTGGGGTGATTGTTTTGAAGTTCCTAGATTGATGCATAATTCCTACTATTTACTGTGGGGTGATTGTTTTGAAGTTCCTAGATTGATGCATAATTGCTACTATTTACTGTGGTGTGATTGTTTTGAAGTTCCTAGATTGATGCATAATTGCTACTATTTACTGTGGGGTGATTGTTTTGAAGTTCCTAGATTGATGCATAATTGCTACTATTTACTGTGGGGTGATTGTTTTCAAGTTCCTAGATTGATGCATGATTGCTACTATTTACTGTGGGGTGATTGTTTTGAAGTTCCTAGATTGATGCATGATTGATACAATTTACTGTGGGGTGATTGTTTTGAAGTTCCTAGATTGATGCATAATTGCTACTATTTACTGTGGGGTGATTGTTTTGAAGTTCCTAGATTGATGCATGATTGCTACTATTTACTGTGGGGTGATTGTTTTGAAGTTCCTAGATTGATGCATAATTGCTACTATTTACTGTGGGGTGATTGTTTTGAAGTCCCTAGATTGATGCATAATTGCTACTATATACCGTAGGGTGATTGTTTTGAAGTTCCTAGATTGATGCATAATTGCTACTATTTACTGTGGGGTGATTGTTTTGAAGTTCCTAGATTGATGTATAATTGCTACTATTTACTGTGGGGTGATCGTTTTGAAGTTCCTAGATTGATGCATAATTGCTACTATTTACCGTGGGGTGATTGTTTTGAAGTTCCTAGATTGATGCATAATTGCTACTATTTACTGTGGGGTGATTGTTTAGAAGTTCCTAGATTGATGCATAATTGCTACTATTTACTGTGGTGTGATTGTTTTGAAGTTCCTAGATTGATGCATGATTGCTACTATTTACTGTGGTGTGATTGTTTTGAAGTTCCTAGATTGATGCAAGATTGCTACTATTTATTTGTGGGGTGATTGTTTTGAAGTTCCTAGATTGATGCATGATTGCTACTATTTACTGTGGGGTGATTGTTTTGAAGTTCCTAGATTGATGCATAATTGCTACTATTTACTGTGGGGTGATTGTTTTGAAGTTCCTAGATTGATGCATAATTGCTACTATTTAGTGTGGGGTGATTGATTTAAAGTTCCTAGATTGATGCATGATTGCTACTATTTACTGTGGGGTGATTGTTTTGAAGTTCCTAGATTGATGCATGATTGCTACTATTTACTGTGGTGTGATTGTTTTGAAGTTCCTAGATTGATGCATAAATGCTACTATTTACTGTGGGGTGATTGTTTTGAAGTTCCTAGATTGATGCATAATTGCTACTATTTAGTGTGGGGTGATTGATTTAAAGTTCCTAGATTGATGCATGATTGCTACTATTTACTGTGGTGTGATTGTTTTGAAGTTCCTAGATTGATGCATAATTGCTACTATTTACTGTGGTGTGATTGTTTTGAAGTTCCTAGATTGATGCATAATTGCTACTATCTACTGTGGGGTGATTGTTTTGAAGTTCCTAGATTGATGCATGATTGCTACTATTTACTGTGGTGTGATTGTTTTGAAGTTCCTAGATTGATGCATAAATGCTACTATTTACTGTGGGGTGATTGTTTTGAAGTTCCTAGATTGATGCATAATTGCTACTATTTACCGTGGGGTGATTGTTTTGAAGTTCCTAGATTGATGCATAATTGCTACTATTTACTGTGGGGTGATTGTTTTGAAGTTCCTAGATTGATGCATAATTGCTACTATTTACCGTGGGGTGATTGTTTTGAGGTTCCTAGATTGATGCATAATTGCTACTATTTACTGTGGGGTGATTGTTTTGAAGTTCCTAGATTGATGTATAATTGCTACTATTTACTGTGGGGTGATTGTTTTGAAGTTCCTAGATTGATGCATAATTGCTACTATTTACCGTGGGGTGATTGTTTTGAAGTTCCTAGATTGATGCATAATTGCTACTATTTACTGTGGGGTGATTGTTTTGAAGTTCCTAGATTGATGCATAATTGCTACTATTTACGGTGGGGTGATTGTTTTGAAGTTCCTAGATTGATGCATAATTGCTACTATTTACTGTGGGGTGATTGTTTTGAAGTTCCTAGATTGATGCATAATTGCTACTATTTACTGTGGGGTGATTGTTTTCAAGTTCCTAGATTGATGCATGATTGCTACTATTTACTGTGGGGTGATTGTTTTGAAGTTCCTAGATTGATGCATGATTGATACAATTTACTGTGGGGTGATTGTTTTGAAGTTCCTAGATTGATGCATAATTGCTACTATTTACTGTGGGGTGATTGTTTTGAAGTTCCTAGATTGATGCATGATTGCTACTATTTACTGTGGGGTGATTGTTTTGAAGTTCCTAGATTGATGCATAATTGCTACTATTTACTGTGGGGTGATTGTTTTGAAGTCCCTAGATTGATGCATAATTGCTACTATATACCGTAGGGTGATTGTTTTGAAGTTCCTAGATTGATGCATAATTGCTACTATTTACTGTGGGGTGATTGTTTTGAAGTTCCTAGATTGATGTATAATTGCTACTATTTACTGTGGGGTGATCGTTTTGAAGTTCCTAGATTGATGCATAATTGCTACTATTTACCGTGGGGTGATTGTTTTGAAGTTCCTAGATTGATGCATAATTGCTACTATTTACTGTGGGGTGATTGTTTAGAAGTTCCTAGATTGATGCATAATTGCTACTATTTACTGTGGTGTGATTGTTTTGAAGTTCCTAGATTGATGCATGATTGCTACTATTTACTGTGGTGTGATTGTTTTGAAGTTCCTAGATTGATGCAAGATTGCTACTATTTATTTGTGGGGTGATTGTTTTGAAGTTCCTAGATTGATGCATGATTGCTACTATTTACTGTGGGGTGATTGTTTTGAAGTTCCTAGATTGATGCATAATTGCTACTATTTACTGTGGGGTGATTGTTTTGAAGTTCCTAGATTGATGCATAATTGCTACTATTTACTGTGGGGTGATTGTTTTGAAGTTCCTAGATTGATGCATAATTGCTACTATTTACTGTGGGGTGATTGTTTTGAAGTTCCTAGATTGATGCATAATTGCTACTATTTACTGTGGGGTGATTGTTTTGAAGTTCCTAGATTGATGCATGATTGCTACTATTTACTGTGGGGTGATTGTTTTGAAGTTCCTAGATTGATGCATAATTGCTACTATTTACTGTGGGGTGATTGTTTTGAAGTTCCTAGATTGATGCATAATTGCTACTATTTACTATGGGGTGATTGTTTTGAAGTTCCTAGATTGATGCATAATTGCTACTATTTACTGTGGGGTGATTGTTTTGAAGTTCCTAGATTGATGCATAATTGCTACTATTTACTGTGGGGTGATTGTTTTGAAGTTCCTAGATTGATGCATAATTGCTACTATTTACTGTGGGGTGATTGTTTTGAAGTTCCTAGATTGATTCATAATTGCTACTATTTACTGTAGGGTGATTGTTTTGAAGTTCCTAGATTGATGCATAATTGCTACTATTTACTGTGGGGTGATTGTTTTGAAGTTCCTAGATTGATGCATAATTGCTACTATTTACTGTGGGGTGATTGTTTTGAAGTTCCTAGATTGATGCATGATTGCTACTATTTACCGTGGTGTGATTGTTTTGAAGTTCCTAGATTGATGCATAATTGCTACTATTTACTGTGGGGTGATTGTTTTGAAGTTCCTAGATTGATGCATAATTGCTACTATTTACTGTGGGGTGATTGTTTTGAAGTTCCTAGATTGATGCATAATTGCTACTATTTACTGTGGGGTGATTGTTTTGAAGTTCCTAGATTGATGCATGATTGCTACTATTTACCGTGGTGTGATTGTTTTGACGTTCCTAGATTGATGCATAATTGCTACTATTTACCGTGGAGTGGTTGTTTTGAAGTTCTTAGGTTGATGGATAATTGCTACTATTTATTGTGCGGTGATTGTTTTAAAGTTCCTAGATTGATGCATATTTGCTACTATTAACAGTGGGGCGATTGTTTTGAAGATCATAGATTGATGCATCATTGCTACTTTTTACTGTGGGGTGATTGTTTGAAGTTCCTAGATTGATGCATAATTGCTACTAGTTACCGTGGAGTGGTTGTTTTGAAGTTCTTAGGTTGATGCATAATTGCTACTATTTATTGTGCGGTGATTGTTTTAAAGTTCCTAGATTGATGCATATTTGCTACTATTAACTGTGGGGTGATTGTTTTGAAGTTGATAGATTGATGCATAAATGCTACTATTTACTGTGGGGTGATTGTTTTGAAGTTCCTAGATTGATGCATAATTGCTACTATTTACCGTGGGGTGATTGTTTTGAAGTTCCTAGATTGATGCATAATTGCTACTATTTACTGTGGGGTGATTGTTTTGAAGTTCCTAGATTGATGCATAATTGCTACTATTTACTGTGGGGTGATTGATTTGAGGTTCCTAGATTGATGCATAATTGCTACTATTTACTGTGGGGTGATTGTTTTGAAGTTCCTAGATTGATGTATAATTGCTACTATTTACTGTGGGGTGATTGTTTTGAAGTTCCTAGATTGATGCATAATTGCTACTATTTACCGTGGGGTGATTGTTTTGAAGTTCCTAGATTGATGCATAATTGCTACTATTTACTGTGGGGTGATTGTTTTGAAGTTCCTAGATTGATGCATAATTGCTACTATTTACTGTGGGGTGATTGTTTTGAAGTTCCTAGATTGATGCATAATTCCTACTATTTACTGTGGGGTGATTGTTTTGAAGTTCCTAGATTGATGCATAATTGCTACTATTTACTGTGGTGTGATTGTTTTGAAGTTCCTAGATTGATGCATAATTGCTACTATTTACTGTGGGGTGATTGTTTTGAAGTTCCTAGATTGATGCATAATTGCTACTATTTACTGTGGGGTGATTGTTTTGAAGTTCCTAGATTGATGCATGATTGCTACTATTTACTGTGGGGTGATTGTTTTGAAGTTCCTAGATTGATGCATGATTGCTACTATTTACTGTGGGGTGATTGTTTTGAAGTTCCTAGATTGATGCATGATTGCTACTATTTACTGTGGGGTGATTGTTTTGAAGTTCCTAGATTGATGCATAATTGCTACTATTTACTGTGGGGTGATTGTTTTGAAGTTCCTAGATTGATGCATAATTGCTACTATTTACCGTAGGGTGATTGTTTTGAAGTTCCTAGATTGATGCATAATTGCTACTATTTACTGTGGGGTGATTGTTTTGAAGTTCCTAGATTGATGCATAATTCCTACTATTTACTGTGGGGTGATTGTTTTGAAGTTCCTAGATTGATGCATAATTGCTACTATTTACTGTGGTGTGATTGTTTTGAAGTTCCTAGATTGATGCATAATTGCTACTATTTACTGTGGGGTGATTGTTTTGAAGTTCCTAGATTGATGCATAATTGCTACTATACACCTGTGCAAAAGTTAAGCACCAGCAAAAACAATAGAACGTAGAAACATGATGGTACAACTAGGCTGCCATACTTTTTGTCCCCGCGTTAGCTGACATAATTCCAAGTACGAAATGCACATGCATGCATGACTTCACGCCGCTTGATGTCCCTGCGTGGCGGGAAACAGCACACGTGTTCAGTTATGTAAAAGTCCAGTTTGAGGTGTAGAACATTACATACAGATTTAGGCGACAAGATTAGGAATTTTGTGTTCATGACCGTGGTTTATTTGTACAGAGAGAATTAGCTCTTGATTGTGAACCGCTATGGCAAGACGAAGGTTAAGTGATCGTGTGAAATGGCAAATCATAGGCATGCATACCACTGGTATGTCATGCAGAGAGATTGGCAGACAGCTGAACATTAACCATACTGTAATCAGTCGTTTGATTGCAAAACATGGGCAAACTAACGAGGTGAAGGACAGGCCTAGATCTGGAAGACCGAAGAAGACTACTGCCCGTGATGATCGAGCCCTAGTACGCCTTGTGAGGAGATCTCCATTCACCAACAGCAGAGTGCTCAGCCAGCAATGGGAAACGCGCAATAGAGTGTCAATGTCTACCGTCAAAAGGAGACTGTATGCTGCTGGCATGAAAGCTAGGAGACCTGTCAGACGTCCTCTCCTCACTGCACACCACAAAGAGGAGCGTCTGAGGTGGTGCAACGAAAGAAGACACTGGAACATGAGATCCTGGAGACGGGTACACTGGTCCGATGAAAGTCGGTTCCTGCTTCATGCCACAGATGGTCGAACTCGTGTATGGAGGTCCAGACGCACGGCGTACGACCAACGTAACATCATGGAAGAAGTTCCATTTGGTGGAGGTTCCGTTATGATATGGGGGTGCATCCCATTTGATTGTAAGCTGGATCTGTTGACTGTACCTAGAACACTAAATGGACAAAGATATCAAGATTCCATACTGGATAGAGTTGTGCTCCCTCATTTTGTAAATCATGCATCTGGAACCCACCCTATATTCATGGATGACAACGCCCGACCACATCGTGCTAGAGCTGTGCATGAATACCTCCGCCAGAATGCCATCGAAACCCTACCATGGCCAGCAAGGAGCCCTGACATGAACCCTATTGAGCATATCTGGGACATTCTGGGAAACATGGTGAGAAGGAGGGATCCTCCTGTGCAGAACCTACAGGAATTAACAGACGCACTCCATCTTGAATGGCAACGAATACCACAATGGCGTATCAGTCGGTTGGTGACCAGCATGAGACGTCGTGTCCAGGCCGTCATCCAGGCACAAGGTGGATATACCCGGTATTAATAATGACAGTCTCAAACTCGTGCACAGATGTTAAACTTCGTTTTCAGACACCATTAATGACAATCTAGCCACGTGTGTCAACTGTAGGGCAATAGTTGTCAGTTGTGTCAACGTAACCATATTCAGGCCTCGTTTTCAAGTTCAAACAAAAACATACAGTGTTTCCCCACCATCATAATCAGCATTCCTCTAGTTGCATTATTACCTCTTGCACTAAGATGGATGGGTCCATAAATGTTTATGCTATTGCTTTCTTCATAGCACATGAATATACCCTCGCATGTGCGTAAAAATAGGGTGGTGCTTAACTTTTGCACAGGTGTATATTTACTGTGGGGTGATTGTTTTCAAGTTCCTAGATTGATGCATGATTGCTACTATTTACTGTGGGGTGATTGTTTTGAAGTTCCTAGATTGATGCATGATTGCTACAATTTACTGTGGGGTGATTGTTTTGAAGTTCCTAGATTGATGCATAATTGCTACTATTTACTGTGGGGTGATTGTTTTGAAGTTCCTAGATTGATGCATGATTGCTACTATTTACTGTGGGGTGATTGTTTTGAAGTTCCTAGATTGATGCATAATTGCTACTATTTACTGTGGGGTGATTGTTTTGAAGTTCCTAGATTGATGCATGATTGCTACTATTTACTGTGGGGTGATTGTTTTGAAGTTCCTAGATTGATGCATAATTGCTACTATTTACTGTGGGGTGATTGTTTTGAAGTTCCTAGATTGATGCATAATTGCTACTATTTACTGTGGGGTGATTGTTTTGAAGTTCCTAGATTGATGCATAATTGCTACTATTTACTGTGGGGTGATTGTTTTGAAGTTCCTAGATTGATGCATAATTGCTACTATTTACTGTGGGGTGATTGTTTTGAAGTTCCTAGATTGATGCATAATTGCTACTATTTACTGTGGGGTGATTGTTTTGAAGTTCCTAGATTGATGCATGATTGCTACTATTTACTGTGGGGTGATTGTTTTGAAGTTCCTAGATTGATGCATAATTGCTACTATTTACTGTGGGGTGATTGTTTTGAAGTTCCTAGATTGATGCATAATTGCTACTATTTACTGTGGGGTGATTGTTTTGAAGTTCCTAGATTGATGCATAATTGCTACTATTTACTGTGGGGTGATTGTTTTGAAGTTCCTAGATTGATGCATAATTGCTACTATTTACTGGGGGGTGATTGTTTTGAAGTTCCTAGATTGATGCATAATTGCTACTATTTACTGTAGGGTGATTGTTTTGAAGTTCCTAGATTGATGCATAATTGCTACTATTTACTGTGGGGTGATTGTTTTGAAGTTCCTAGATTGATGCATAATTGCTACTATTTACTGTGGGGTGATTGTTTTGAAGTTCCTAGATTGATGCATGATTGCTACTATTTACCGTGGTGTGATTGTTTTGAAGTTCCTAGATTGATGCATAATTGCTACTATTTACTGTGGGGTGATTGTTTTGAAGTTCCTAGATTGATGCATAATTGCTACTATTTACCGTGGGGTGATTGTTTTGAAGTTCCTAGATTGATGCATAATTGCTACTATTTACTGTGGGGTGATTGTTTTGAAGTTCCTAGATTGATGCATAATTGCTACTATTTACTGTGGAGTGATTGTTTTGAGGTTCCTAGATTGATGCATAGTTGCTACTATTTACTGTGGGGTGATTGTTTTGAAGTTCCTAGATTGATGCATAATTGCTACTATTTACTGTAGGGTGATTGTTTTGAAGTTCCTAGATTGATGCATAATTGCTACTATTTACTGTGGGGTGATTGTTTTGAAGTTCCTAGATTGATGCATAATTGCTACTATTTACTGTGGGGTGATTGTTTTGAAGTTCCTAGATTGATGCATAATTGCTACTATTTACTGTGGGGTGATTGTTTTGAAGTTCCTAGATTGATGCATAATTGCTACTATTTACTGTGGGGTGATTGTTTTGAAGTTCCTAGATTGATGCATAATTGCTACTATTTACCGTGGAGTGGTTGTTTTGAAGTTCTTAGGTTGATGCATAATTGCTACTATTTATTGTGCGGTGATTGTTTTAAAGTTCCTAGATTGATGCATATTTGCTACTATTAACTGTGGGGCGATTGCTTTGAAGTTCATATATTGATGCATCATTGCTACTTTTTACTGTGGGGTGATTGTTTGAAGTTCCTAGATTGATGCATAATTGCTACTAGTTACCGTGGAGTGGTTGTTTTGAAGTTCTTAGGTTGATGCATAATTGCTACTATTTATTGTGCGGTGATTGTTTTAAAGTTCCTAGATTGATGCATATTTGCTACTATTAACTGTGGGGTGATTGTTTTGAAGTTGATAGATTGATGCATAAATGCTACTATTTACTGTGGGGTGATTGTTTTGAAGTTCCTAGATTGATGCATAATTGCTACTATTTACCGTGGGGTGATTGTTTTGAAGTTCCTAGATTGATGCATAATTGCTACTATTTACTGTGGGGTGATTGTTTTGAAGTTCCTAGATTGATGCATAATTGCTACTATTTACTGTGGGGTGATTGTTTTGAAGTTCCTAGATTGATGCATAATTGCTACTATTTACTGTGGGGTGATTGTTTTGAAGTTCCTAGATTGATGCATAATTGCTACTATTTACTGTGGGGTGATTGTTTTGAAGTTCCTAGATTGATGCATGATTGCTACTATTTACCGTGGTGTGATTGTTTTGAAGTTCCTAGATTGATGCATAATTGCTACTATTTACCGTGGAGTGGTTGTTTTGAAGTTCTTAGGTTGATGCATAATTGCTACTATTTATTGTGCGGTGATTGTTTTAAAGTTCCTAAATTGATGCATATTTGCTACTATTAACTATGGGGTGATTGTTTTGAAGTTCATAGATTGATGCATCATTGCTACTTTTTACTGTGGGGTGATTGTTTGAAGTTCCTAGATTGATGCATAATTGCTACTAGTTACCGTGGAGTGGTTGTTTTGAAGTTCATAGATTGATGCATCATTGCTACTATTTACTGTGGGGTGATTGTTTTGAAGTTCCTAGATTGATGCATAATTGCTACTATTTACTGTGGAGTGATTGTTTTGAGGTTCCTAGATTGATGCATAGTTGTTACTATTTACTGTGGGGTGATTGTTTTGAAGTTCCTAGATTGATGCATAATTGCTACTATTTACTGTAGGGTGATTGTTTTGAAGTTCCTAGATTGATGCATAATTGCTACTATTTACTGTGGGGTGATTGTTTTGAAGTTCCTAGATTGATGCATAATTGCTACTATTTACTGTGGGGTGATTGTTTTGAAGTTCCTAGATTGATGCATAATTGCTACTATTTACTGTGGGGTGATTGTTTTGAAGTTCCTAGATTGATGCATAATTGCTACTATTTACTGTGGGGTGATTGTTTTGAAGTTCCTAGATTGATGCATAATTGCTACTATTTACCGTGGAGTGGTTGTTTTGAAGTTCTTAGGTTGATGCATAATTGCTACTATTTATTGTGCGGTGATTGTTTTAAAGTTCCTAGATTGATGCATATTTGCTACTATTAACTGTGGGGCGATTGCTTTGAAGTTCATAGATTGATGCATCATTGCTACTTTTTACTGTGGGGTGATTGTTTGAAGTTCCTAGATTGATGCATAATTGCTACTAGTTACCGTGGAGTGGTTGTTTTGAAGTTCTTAGGTTGATGCATAATTGTTACTATTTATTGTGCAGTGATTGTTTTAAAGTTCCTAGATTGATGCATATTTGCTACTATTAACTGTGGGGTGATTGTTTTGAAGTTGATAGATTGATGCATAAATGCTACTATTTACTGTGGGGTGATTGTTTTGAAGTTCCTAGATTGATGCATAATTGCTACTATTTACCGTGGGGTGATTGTTTTGAAGTTCCTAGATTGATGCATAATTGCTACTATTTACTGTGGGGTGATTGTTTTGAAGTTCCTAGATTGATGCATAATTGCTACTATTTACTGTGGGTGATTGTTTTGAAGTTCCTAGATTGATGCATAATTGCTACTATTTACTGTGGGGTGATTGTTTTGAAGTTCCTAGATTGATGCATAATTGCTACTATTTACTGGGGGGGTGATTGTTTTGAAGTTCCTAGATTGATGCATAATTGCTACTATTTACTGTAGGGTGATTGTTTTGAAGTTCCTAGATTGATGCATAATTGCTACTATTTACTGTGGGGTGATTGTTTTGAAGTTCCTAGATTGATGCATAATTGCTACTATTTACTGTGGGGTGATTGTTTTGAAGTTCCTAGATTGATGCATGATTGCTACTATTTACCGTGGTGTGATTGTTTTGAAGTTCCTAGATTGATGCATAATTGCTACTATTTACTGTGGGGTGATTGTTTTGAAGTTCCTAGATTGATGCATAATTGCTACTATTTACCGTGGGGTGATTGTTTTGAAGTTCCTAGATTGATGCATAATTGCTACTATTTACTGTGGGGTGATTGTTTTGAAGTTCCTAGATTGATGCATAATTGCTACTATTTACTGTGGAGTGATTGTTTTGAGGTTCCTAGATTGATGCATAGTTGCTACTATTTACTGTGGGGTGATTGTTTTGAAGTTCCTAGATTGATGCATAATTGCTACTATTTACTGTAGGGTGATTGTTTTGAAGTTCCTAGATTGATGCATAATTGCTACTATTTACTGTGGGGTGATTGTTTTGAAGTTCCTAGATTGATGCATAATTGCTACTATTTACTGTGGGGTGATTGTTTTGAAGTTCCTAGATTGATGCATAATTGCTACTATTTACTGTGGGGTGATTGTTTTGAAGTTCCTAGATTGATGCATAATTGCTACTATTTACTGTGGGGTGATTGTTTTGAAGTTCCTAGATTGATGCATAATTGCTACTATTTACCGTGGAGTGGTTGTTTTGAAGTTCTTAGGTTGATGCATAATTGCTACTATTTATTGTGCGGTGATTGTTTTAAAGTTCCTAGATTGATGCATATTTGCTACTATTAACTGTGGGGCGATTGCTTTGAAGTTCATATATTGATGCATCATTGCTACTTTTTACTGTGGGGTGATTGTTTGAAGTTCCTAGATTGATGCATAATTGCTACTAGTTACCGTGGAGTGGTTGTTTTGAAGTTCTTAGGTTGATGCATAATTGCTACTATTTATTGTGCGGTGATTGTTTTAAAGTTCCTAGATTGATGCATATTTGCTACTATTAACTGTGGGGTGATTGTTTTGAAGTTGATAGATTGATGCATAAATGCTACTATTTACTGTGGGGTGATTGTTTTGAAGTTCCTAGATTGATGCATAATTGCTACTATTTACCGTGGGGTGATTGTTTTGAAGTTCCTAGATTGATGCATAATTGCTACTATTTACTGTGGGGTGATTGTTTTGAAGTTCCTAGATTGATGCATAATTGCTACTATTTACTGTGGGGTGATTGTTTTGAAGTTCCTAGATTGATGCATAATTGCTACTATTTACTGTGGGGTGATTGTTTTGAAGTTCCTAGATTGATGCATAATTGCTACTATTTACTGTGGGGTGATTGTTTTGAAGTTCCTAGATTGATGCATGATTGCTACTATTTACCGTGGTGTGATTGTTTTGAAGTTCCTAGATTGATGCATAATTGCTACTATTTACCGTGGAGTGGTTGTTTTGAAGTTCTTAGGTTGATGCATAATTGCTACTATTTATTGTGCGGTGATTGTTTTAAAGTTCCTAAATTGATGCATATTTGCTACTATTAACTATGGGGTGATTGTTTTGAAGTTCATAGATTGATGCATCATTGCTACTTTTTACTGTGGGGTGATTGTTTGAAGTTCCTAGATTGATGCATAATTGCTACTAGTTACCGTGGAGTGGTTGTTTTGAAGTTCATAGATTGATGCATCATTGCTACTATTTACTGTGGGGTGATTGTTTTGAAGTTCCTAGATTGATGCATAATTGCTACTATTTACTGTGGAGTGATTGTTTTGAGGTTCCTAGATTGATGCATAGTTGTTACTATTTACTGTGGGGTGATTGTTTTGAAGTTCCTAGATTGATGCATAATTGCTACTATTTACTGTAGGGTGATTGTTTTGAAGTTCCTAGATTGATGCATAATTGCTACTATTTACTGTGGGGTGATTGTTTTGAAGTTCCTAGATTGATGCATAATTGCTACTATTTACTGTGGGGTGATTGTTTTGAAGTTCCTAGATTGATGCATAATTGCTACTATTTACTGTGGGGTGATTGTTTTGAAGTTCCTAGATTGATGCATAATTGCTACTATTTACTGTGGGGTGATTGTTTTGAAGTTCCTAGATTGATGCATAATTGCTACTATTTACCGTGGAGTGGTTGTTTTGAAGTTCTTAGGTTGATGCATAATTGCTACTATTTATTGTGCGGTGATTGTTTTAAAGTTCCTAGATTGATGCATATTTGCTACTATTAACTGTGGGGCGATTGCTTTGAAGTTCATAGATTGATGCATCATTGCTACTTTTTACTGTGGGGTGATTGTTTGAAGTTCCTAGATTGATGCATAATTGCTACTAGTTACCGTGGAGTGGTTGTTTTGAAGTTCTTAGGTTGATGCATAATTGCTACTATTTATTGTGCAGTGATTGTTTTAAAGTTCCTAGATTGATGCATATTTGCTACTATTAACTGTGGGGTGATTGTTTTGAAGTTGATAGATTGATGCATAAATGCTACTATTTACTGTGGGGTGATTGTTTTGAAGTTCCTAGATTGATGCATAATTGCTACTATTTACCGTGGGGTGATTGTTTTGAAGTTCCTAGATTGATGCATAATTGCTACTATTTACTGTGGGGTGATTGTTTTGAAGTTCCTAGATTGATGCATAATTGCTACTATTTACTGTGGGTGATTGTTTTGAAGTTCCTAGATTGATGCATAATTGCTACTATTTACTGTGGGGTGATTGTTTTGAAGTTCCTAGATTGATGCATAATTGCTACTATTTACTGTGGGGTGATTGTTTTGAAGTTCCTAGATTGATGCATGATTGCTACTATTTACCATGGTGTGATTGTTTTGAAGTTCCTAGATTGATGCATAATTGCTACTATTTACCGTGGAGTGGTTGTTTTGAAGTTCTTAGGTTGATGCATAATTGCTACTATTTATTGTGCGGTGATTGTTTTAAAGTTCCTAGATTGATGCATATTTGCTACTATTAACTGTGGGGTGATTGTTTTGAAGTTCATAGATTGATGCATCATTGCTACTTTTTACTGTGGGGTGATTGTTTGAAGTTCCTAGATTGATGCATAATTGCTACTAGTTACCGTGGAGTGGTTGTTTTGAAGTTCTTAGGTTGATGCATAATTGCTACTATTTATTGTGCGGTGATTGTTTTAAAGTTCCTAGATTGATGCATATTTGCTACTATTAACTATGGGGTGATTGTTTTGAAGTTCATAGATTGATGCATAATTGCTACTATTTACTGTGGGGTGATTGTTTTGAAGTTCCTAGATTGATGCATAATTGCTACTATTTACCGTGGAGTGGTTGTTTTGAAGTTCCTAGATTGATGCATAATTGCTACTATTTATTGTGGGGTGATTGTTTTGAAGTTCCTAGATTGATGCATATTTGCTACTATTTACTGTGGGGTGATTGTTTTGAAGTTCATAGATTGATGCATGATTGCTACTATTTACCGTGGGGTGATTGTCTTGAAGTTCAGAGATTGATGCATGATTGCTACTATTTACTGTGGGCGATTGTCTTGAAGTTCAGAGATTGATGCAAAGCTCCTTAGAGAACGTTGATGTTTGAAATAAAGTAGTGCATTAATCTTAAAGGTATTTATGTCCATAGCATTGCTGCATCCAGGAAATAAGCCAGATTAGACATAATACTTCAGATATTGTGGAGGGATTCCAATTTTATGCCACAAGTGAAAATACAGAATTGATAGCGCATAACAACAGCGAGAACTAAATTGAAAATACTTCTGATATTTGGTATGAATTGTGAGATACGTTTTCATATCGAATCATATCTGAGTGTTGTCATCACTATTTCGACTATCTGGTGTGATCAGTGTTGATCTGACTTAGATCTGTCTCATTGAATAAGACTAGGTAAGCTGGCCAGGATACTTCTGATTAACCATACTGATGAATTTGCTAGCTAGGCCAAAATGACACATTTCAGAAATCAAAAATGATATTCACCTTCCTTGTGGGGTGACTTTCTACAGGGAATGATACAAAGCATTTTACGACACATTGGTGATTGGAAGGCCTAATCTCATCGATCCTCACGGCTTAAGATTGTATCATTTCCTCATGTTTAATACACACGTTCAACTTTATGTCCCGCGCTTCAGACAATGATGGCGCTTTCTAAGATGCGGATGATTACTGACAATATGTTCGATCGATTTCTTATAGATTCATCATGCCATTTAGCTGATGGAAAACACTGAAAGCTAAGACACAATGATATCACCTGACTAGTTCTTCATGGAAACATCCTGGCATTGTAAGAGGCATGTGTGGCAAGCAATCAAATCCAAGTAAAGATGCGCATCATAGAGCGATCTTATCAGGCGCTTCCCATCAGGCAACCAGCGCCAATTTCCAATGGAGGAATTCAGTTTTAGCCCATCTCGAGCTAAGATCCACCCACACTTCGTCCGTGTTGGGATTGATCGACCCCTGAACTCAATGACTGTTCGATTTCCGGAATAATTTGGGACTGTTGCTGCCTATGGTAGCAACAGCGCCTATACGAACTAGTTTCAAAATATTCAATGACATGTTTATTATATAGCAAAGACATCCAACTTGTATAACAACTCTTGGTCCGTCATCAAATAAGTGTTCGTGACCAACTTAGCTACGTCATTCATGACGTAATTGATTTTGACGTCGTCCTATACGTCACGCAGTTGATTATGGCGTCATCTAATACACTCAGAAACTGGAATTCTCCATTGATTAGGTAGATGATTTACACAAATATTCTACGTCTCAAACACTGAGGTGGGGTGGGGTTGGGGTGTTGATGGGTGGCGATCTGTCCCTCAAGTATCTAACAGCATAATCAAATTGGTTAACTGTTAGATGTCGTCACAATCAAATGACGTAGCTCTGTCACAAAGATGACAAAAATCAGACAGTAAGCGTCCGAATTGTATGAATTTCAAATTAATACCCGGAAAACCTTCTGTTGAATATTTTGAAAGCAATTTGACTGGACACTGTTACTGCCATAGGGACCAACGACTCGTATCCAAATTAATTTCAAAGTATTAAACAACTTACCTGTGTGGTTACCTTGAATTGAGGTTTCGAATTTCTAATGATGTTGCTGAATACTACGCAGGATGGCATTGCTAAGGAACACATCGATGGGCAAATGTCAGTTGGAATCTTGGAGGATAACTGGATGTGATAAAATGGTCAAAACAGTTAATAGTTTAGCACTTGCATGGACTTGATTAAAAGAGCTAATTCCGTGCTAACATTCTAACTGTCATGGTTGTAAATGGCCAGATGATGTCATTACATGGTGTTAAATATTCACAAGGTATTGCTCATCCTGCTCACCTATTATTAGCGATAATACATGGTTTTTATTCACTAATATTTTATCATTTCATGATAATTGACCTATCTATTTGATTCATCCATTACATGACGTCCTAATCAACTACATGACGTGTAGGATGGCGTCATAATAATGACGTCATGAATGACTCTATTTGGAGCGTCTTAAATGCTTAACAGTCCGACACGTTGTACGAATTGCATGTCTTTGCTATTTACTAAACATGCTGTTGATTATTTTGAAACTAATTTGACTAGTCGTTATTTCTGGCAGCAACAACATCCTGTTAAATTAGTTTAAAGTTATTTTAATAGCTTACCTGTATAGTCTTCTGGAAATTGATATTCAGGGCGCGCGGGGATCGATCGATTCCAACACCAGCAGGTTGTGGGTGGGGCCTCTGAATAGAGCAATCGTGGATGTATCAGAATAACGTTCCAGTTTCCATATCAATGACTTATTGCCTGAAAGAGATATGCTTTGGCAAGCAGACTATATAATGTGATCGATTCTCTTACCTTTGGTTTACAATCCTGTTTTGGGTTGTCTTAGCATTGGGTTATGATTGTTTACCAGATCTATAATATAGCTGCCCAGCAGGCACGTGACGTTGTTTCAACGTTGAATCCACGTTGAAATCACGTCATGACGTGATTTCAACGTGGATTCAACGTTGATACAACGCCATGTGCCTGCTGGGTGTGCTTCCATTGAATATTACTATGATTACTGTTAATACAATCGTCATAAATATTCAGGAGAAAGTGACATAGAATTGGGTCATACCGACACCTACAGATGTTAATTCTGTCATATTCCGGCAACAACTGTTGTCCATATACAGAATTAGTCATCAGAGAGGATATCAGTTTGTTTAAAGGTACCTATTCACACCAAAATGCCAGAATATAATTTTGTTGAAATGATATACCTTTAGAGGCTTAAATTATGTACCTCGGTGAAATGAAACGAAATAAATCTTAAGATAGGATGATTTCATTCCATATGAATAAATTTCGTAGGTTTAGCTGTGAATCTGAATTAGGGACTCGTGCCTCTAATTCAATTTGACAACTTAAAAATTTATATTAATTTATATGTAAGGAAATCATCCCAAGATTTATTTCGATTCATTGCATCTAGGAACACAGTTTAAGTCTCTAAAAGTAGATAATTTTAACAATTTTATTTTGAACCATTCTGCTGTGAATATACACCTTTAAAACTATGTTGTCAATAATCCGTACTATAATATTTCTCTCACTCCAACATCAGCGATCTTAGGAAACCCGTTGTCTATTTCTCGAAGACATATATCGTTAAAACGATCTGGTTGGAATGTACGCATCACTCAAACAATGCAAGCTGTCACTTCAGCAATAACGCGCTGCTTCTTTCTTCTTCTTTTCGATCGCTGGTATCACACTTGGAGAGCCGTTCTCAAGATGAAATCTGTGGTTTTCTGCAGTTCTTCCACAGGCCCATACAGCTTTTCAAGAAAAGAGGTTGACAAAGGCCAGATCTCTTCTCTCAGCAGCTGATACGTACTGCAACATTGAAGTATGTGCTCTGTGGCCTGTTCTGCTTCTCCACAAGGACAAGCGGGCGATGTCGTAAGGTGGAACCGCCTGTACATGTGTTGGTTTAGTCTGTTATGTCCAGTTCTGAGACGAAAAATGGTCACCTGCTCTGGCCTCGAGAGATGATGGTAGGCACCTTCTGATTGAGGTGTTCTATAGAGTGACTTGATGATAGTCTTCATCTCTGTATGTGTAACCATGTTTTCTGTCTGATTCTCTTCTGCACCCACCTGTGCCATCTTGTCTGCTTCCTCATTTCCTTGGACTCCACAGTGTGAGGGGATCCACTGCAATGCTATCCGAAAGCATTTGATGGTTTGTAGTGCTTCTTCAAGTTGTGGCAGCTTACCTTTGGTGATAGCCTCAAGGACGGAGCGGGCATCAGATAAAAAGACAATCTGTGCAATAGGGTCTGCTGTTCTGCTGATGGTATTAGCTGCATTGACCAGTGCTTCGACTTCAGCTCTGTAGTTTGTGCAGTGTTTGCCTGTTGGTATTGCAGCTGACTCATGTTGTCCGTTTGGATACTGTATGTGCAGTCCGGCACCTCCGCTCCTAATTGCATCTTTGGCTGATCCATCTGTGTAGATCCTTATCCATGTCTCCTGAGGGTACATTTCTTCCAGAATGGCTAGGGTCAGGGCCTTCTTGCTCACATCACTGTGTTTATCTTTGGTTGTGAGATGAGGTACTGTGGTGCGAATAGCTATGCTCTCTAGTTTGTTTTCCCAGGGTGGAGGATCAAGGGTGTGGTTTGGTTCTTCTATTTGTAACGCGCAACACGCTGACACGTAATGAGACACTCTTGACAGTATTTCAAGTTCCCATAAAAATGGGCCCTTCCACTGTATCCACCCATCATATGACGTCATAACCAACTAGGTGACGTATAGAATGACATCACAATCAATGACGTCATGAACGCATAGTTCAAGACGGACTATGCGTTGTTGTACGAATTGTATGGCGTTACTATTTAATAAATATCCTGTTGAATATTTTGAAACTAATTTGACTGGCCGTGTTGCTGCGGCAACAACAACAACACCCAGTCAAATTAGTTACAACATATTCAACAAACGTATACTTTTCAGGAAATTGATAGTCGGAATTTTCGGGGATCTATCAATCTGAAGACGGCTAAGTGTGGGTGGGGCTTAGCTAGAGGTGGGCGGGGCATAGCTAAAACTGGAAAGTTCTATTGATGATTTAATTTCCGTCTTTTCTAGATGTGTACATCAGCTGGCCGGTCAACAAACCAGCTCTGTAGAATTATTCAAAATGTGGTGAAAATGTTAAAAATTATCTCGGCAGAAATTTACGATCTGCTACCTCTGACACCAATCACCGTCACCACTTTGTCCGTAACACATTTCCGCAGGGGTAATTTGGCAATAAAGTGATGTGAGGCAGTTTACAATATTGTTTGTCTTTGTCGATAGTTAATATCAAATTCGCACGCAACCAAAAAGATATGTTTGTCCCCAAGAACCGACAGGAGCAAAGTGGCGAGCGGGGTTGTATTAAACTGTGCCATCAATCCCCGTTAAGCAAATTTGCTTGATTCTGGTCCAGCAAAGCGAAAAATAACATGTATTGCTCGCAATATACGAGCTACTTTGGGCTTTCGAGGTACTTTGCTAAGAATTTAACATGGTTTCTGACGGAATATGAATGCTTATGTCAAACTAGCATTCATTTCATCAGCGCGATATTACACTTAGACAAGTATGATAATGTTATTTTAACAATTACCCACGTATGGTGCTATACCTAGGCTTAGAGAGGCGTTTAATTCTTTCTCGCCTTTATCTTATCTTACATCGTCATACACGGACGCAAGCTTGCACGCATCTGCCTCAAATTAGTTTTCAAATATTCAGCAAAATCTTTGTGAAATTGTAGAGTCGTACAATTGAGACACTTTCTTGGCTGACCTTTCCCATTTGCGTGGTTGTGTTGTCAGATAACAAGGGGAATATTCTTATTATGAGGTCGCATACTTGAGTGACAGATCGGATCCCTCCATTGGCAATAATTCTTTTTTCTATCTAGATGATATAAATATAGTTCTATATCTTATAGGGTGCTTGATGGAATCACCTGGCGGATATTTGTCAGACATAGTTAATAGAGTGCCCTTAATTTTAGAGCCAAATTATTGCATCATATCCTGTCAATTATTGTCTGCTGTGAAATATTTATTCCTCTATGATTTATCATAGGTGAAACTCTATTTATTCAGTGCAAGGTATCAGACAATAATTTCACTGTGCAAAAAAATCTCCTGAATGGTTGGATAATTTGAAAACAAATTGACTGAATGTTGTTGGTGGCTAAGCCACCAACAACTTTCAGTCAAATTGTTTCCAAAATATTTATCAGGTCTAAAGATATAACATCTGGGAGATGTTGTCTGCAAATTCTCAGCGGTCAGACGGTTAAAATATTGCTGCTTACTTCAATACAAATTTGTCAGAAAGTCGTTGCTCATTTGTTGCCCTAGATTGCTCTTGAAATATTAAAAAAATGGTTGTATCATTTGAAACACAAGGGATGGAATCTGGATGAGGAATCCAGTGAGGGAAAGATTAATAACTTCGTCTCAGTTTTCTAACCATTATCAGCTGTAACTTAGGTATAGAAAAATTGCAATAATACGCTTCACTATTAAGTAGATGGTAGCATTAGGAGCTAATGATTACATACTAAATGGTTTATGTTTGGCTAATTGAAGACTGACCACTCTGTCCACCAAAGCATGATTATCACTCAACACCGCTTGGCTATATATTAATAAGAAAGGTTAATCAATATTAGTGTATTACTGATACGTAGATTGGAATGGTTACCGTTCAAATAGCAGTTCTCTTTGGAGATAAAAATGGCGCAAATGGCGGTGAACTGCTTTCTTACAACCCTTATTAATATTAGAAGACATTTAGATGAAAAGTAACAGTTGGCAACCAAAATCTGTAGCCAAAGCGATTGATATTTTGTGACATTCGCATCAGTTAGGAATTACGTTTTAATCTGGGATTGTACAAGTACCGGCTATGCACGTCCAGCACAAAGACCAATAGTCCGGATAGTTTGTCTGAAGTGTGATTGTGGCTAATGATTGGTGAGTGATTGTATGTATGATGTCTGTATTCTGCGACTGCAGCAGTAGAAACATCCTATGGGCGAGTGTATTCATAGATTGATGCAAAGCTCCTTACAATACATTCGTGATTGAAAGGAATGTAGCTCATCGATCTTCAAGAGAGTTAAGTATTTTACTGTATCCTGGAAACAAGCCAGCCTATGCTTAGTACATCAGATACTGAAGAGGGATTCGAATTTTATGCCCGCAAGTGAAAGAATGTTAGAGAATAGATAGAACTAATTTGAAAATACTCCTGGCATGTAGTATTAACGCCTCTGGAGTTAACTTGTTGTTTATAATGGTAAAACCAGTCAATACTTCATCTGCAGTTGTCCCGAGGACTGGCTATTTACAGACTAAGAGAAGTATAACAACGCTTAGTCCGTCATCAAATAAGCGTTCGTGATATTAAATAGAAACGACATACAATTCGTACAACATGTCGGACTATTAATCGTTTAAGACGGACTAAATCGAGTCATTCATGTGCAATTTATTATGACGGCATCATACACGTTACATAGTTGATTATGACGTCATATGCTGGATGAATAAAAGTTCCACTATAGCAGATGTCGGTTGAGGTGTTGATGCAGATCATTTACACACAAAGCATTCTACATCTTAGATAATGGCATGATCTGTTCTATCACTTAGGTACCTGAGGTCATGATTAAAATGAGTAACATGCTAGATGACGTCACAATCAAATGACGTAGGCCCGACACGATATGGCCTTGGTCTGACAGTAACCATATAAACTATATGTCCTGGGACATATACAATTTAATAAACTGTATATTTAGATAATAACTGTCATTGCCATATGCAGCGCCCAGTCAAGTTAGTTTCAAAATATTCGACAGCATATTTATTAAATTGTAAGGACAAAATTCATACAACCTAACAGACGATTAAACGTTGAAGACGGACCAAATCGAGTAATTTATGACGTAATGATTATGACGTCACCATATACGTCATATAGTTGATTATGACGTCATATGGTGGATGGATAAACTGGAAAGGCTCATTAGCGTCATGAGAATGGACATTTTTTCTTTGATACGTGTCTTATTCCGCTATACGGTGTGGTTTAACTTTCAAAGTACTGTTTTTCCTGTTCAGTCAACACATTTTCATAATACATGAAGGTGTCTCTGTTTGGCAACTGCTGCTCATTTCTTGTATCCTCAACTTTCCGGGAATTATTTACTTTTCAGAGATAGACTATGGACAATACTCACAAATATTATATCACTAAAATTTGCATATAACTGAGAGCGAATGGTCATCTCTTGACAATATAACTAACTACATAACATGTTCTAACATTGCACACAATTCAAAACATGTTTCTGGATACTGCCTGCTAAACGTGCATGTATCATAATGACGTTCCGCTGTGCATATCATTGTCCAATGGCTGAATGAGATACTTTGACAAGCAATTTACTGTGTGTGGTTTAGTTGCCTTTCCTGATTCATAATAATATTTTCATTGTGTTGTGTTTTCCTGATTTTCTAAACATTGAATTATAAAGGATGCCCAGGTCTGTACTATTGTTGTGATTCCATTGAATGATACCAGGTTACCACTGTTAACTATAGAAGAAAATGTAATAGAAAATGAGGAATTACAGATGCCTGCATATGTCCAATCACTCACGTACAGGCAGCTGTCTACCGATTTATGGTAATCCACCGACATGAGACGTAGAACTATGGCTAAAGCATTTTCATCAATAATCCGTACTATATTAATCCTTCCCACTCCAAGACCACAATTTTTAGGAAATCCGTTGTCTATTTCTGGAACACATATACTGTTAAATCTTCAATAACCATAGCAATGGAAATGAAAATAATGATCATGTTATTTACCATCGTCCTATCACACGGTCTCGCCCAATCTAAAAATAGAGGCATGGCTTCTACGAGAATACACCTCTAATGTATTGACTGGCCATCTTATTACGTCATCACAACGACTAGAGTGTTGCACATGCTCCACTTCGGCGACCAAACATATAGGGATCCAAATCCATTTCCGTAGGGGACTGTAAAAAGAACACTATGGGTCGTGTTGATTTTGGTATCATCTTAACCTCTGTCTGTATCACTAGCTTAATACAGAAATTAAAATGGACTTGATTCACCCAGTGGTTCGTGTGATATTAATATTCACGCAACTTCAGCAAATTCTTAACCTCATTTTCTGTGTGGCGGACGTGCGGCAGATTTGAATTCTATGACGAATTCAGAGGGACTATTTTTCTGTTAACTACTTGTCATAGAGACTTCTATATGCTTTATATCATCTCGGTTTACGTGAATTAACATTGCCTGGTATAAGGAGAGTAGCGCTCGTGTCTTTTTAAGTTTCAAGTTTTAAGTCTCTACCACCATATTCTGGTGAAAATCACTGCGCCAATGGCTACTCAATACACACGAGATACTTTTCTCGATCTCGAATCGAAGGAGATCTCGCGAGATACGAATGGGTGTTGCCCTCCCACTAACGGTCCCGTGTAGAGTCCCATGCTTGCAGGCTTTTGATGTCTGGGCTAAGTCCGCGAAACTTCATAAATGAGGTCAGTCAACTACCGCCTAATAAAATTGCTCGGTTATTATTATCCTACTAATATACTGTCAATTACACAGATTGACATTCGTATCTCGCAAGTTCTCCATCGATGTTGGCGCGGAGCCACGCCTCTATTTTTAGATTGAAGTAGGCAGAAATCTGATTGGCTACCTGAAAACCGGCAGTGAACATAGCGAGAAGTCGCTGGTTTGCAGGTACCATGTCAAGCAAACCGCATCTTGATGACAATTTCTAGTGTGATCGGCACCATATTTGAGTAAACTCTTTGTCATTCCTACTGCGGCTGTCCAATATGTCGTTAACCCTTTAATACGCCAAATATGTAAGATAATCTACAAAGCAAACACAATTCTATTTAATTTTATTTAAATGTAGATTCTGGAAATGCAAGTTTCAAATCATTTCCATCACGTGCAAAAAAAACCCCGAATGGAGCATAGTTAGAAATGTGCGGGCATAGCTAGACATGTGTCAGCATAGCTGGAAATGTGCGGGCATAGCTAGAAATTATGGCGGCGTAGCTAGAAATGTTCCAGCATGGCTAGAAATGTGCGAACATAGCTAGAAATGTGCCGACATAGCTAGAAATGTGCCGGCATAGCTAGAAAAGTGCAGGCATAGCCAGAAACATACCAGCATAGCTGATAATGTGCTGTCACAGCTAGAAATGTGCGGGCATGGCTAGAAATGTACCGACATAGCTAGAAATGTGCCAGCATAGCTAGAAATCCGCCGGCATAGCGAGAAATGTGCGGCATAGCTAGAAATGTGCGAGCATAGCTTGAAATGTGTGGGCATAGCTAGAAATATGCGGGCATAGCTAGAAATCTGCGTGCATAGCTAGAAATATGTAGGCATAGCTAGAAATGTGCCAGCATATCTAGAAATGTGCTAACATAGATAGAAATGCGCATGCATAGCTAGAAATGTGTCGACATAGCTAGAAATGTGCTTGTATAAATAGAACTGTGCTTGCATAGCTAGAAATGCGCCGGTATATCTAGAAATGTGCGGACATAGCTATAAATCTGCCAACATAACTATTAATGTGCCAACATGGCTAGAAATGTGCTGGCATAGCGAGAAATGTGCAGACATAGCTATAAATGTGGTAACATAACTAGAAATGTACTTGTATAGCTAGAACTGTGCTTGCATAGCTAGAAATGCGCCGGCATGGCTAAAAATGCGTGGGCATAGCTCTAAATGTGCCGACATAGCTAGAAATGTGCTGACATAGCTAGAAGTGTGCAAACATAGCCAGAAATGTGCCGGCATAGCTAGAAATGTGTCGGCATAGCTAAAAATGTGCTGGCATAGCTAGAAATGTGCGGGCATAGCTACAAATGTGCGGGCATAGCTAAACATGTGCCGGCATATCTAGAAATGTGTGGGCATAGCTACAAATGTGTGGGCATAGCTAGAAATATGTCGGCATATCTAGAAATGTGCCTGCATTGCAAGAAATGTGAGAGCATCGCTAGAAATGTGCCAGCATAGCTTTTAATGTGGCGGCACAGCTTGAAATGTGCCGGCACAGCTAGAAATTTGCCGGCATGGCTAGAAATGTGCAGGCATCACTAGAAACTTGTACGGGCATAGCTAGAAATGTGCGGGCATAACTAGAAAAGTCCCAGCATAGCTAGCAATGTGCGGGCATAGCTAGAAATGTGCGGGCATAGCTAAACATGTGCCGGCATATCTAGAAATGTGCGGGCATGGCTAGAAATGTGTGGGCATAGCTAGAAATTTGTCGGCATATCTCGAAATGTGCCTGCATTGTTAGAAATGTAAGAGCATTGCTAGAAATGTGCCGGCATCGCTAGAAACTTGTACGGGCATAGCTAGAAATGTGCGGGCATAACTAGAAATGTCCCAGCATAGCTTGAAATGTGCCGGCATAGCTAGAAATGGGGCGACCTGGGTTGAAATGTGCTTTTATGACTAGAACTATGCTTGCATGGCTAGAAATGCGCCGACATGGCTAGAAATGTGCGGGCCAAGCTAGAAATGTGCCAACATAGCGAGAAATAAGCCGGCATCGCTAGAAATGTGCCAACATATCTAGAATTGTGCCAGCATAGCTATAAATGTGCCTACATAGCTAGATATGTACCAGCAAATCTAGAAATGTGGCGACATAGCTTGAAATGTACTTGTATAATAGAACTGTGCTTGTATAGCTAGAAATGAGCCAGCATAGCTAGAGAAATGTGCGGGCATGGCTAGAAATGTGCCGACATAGTTAGAAATGTGCTGACACAGCTTGAAATGTGTCGGCAAAGCGATAAATGTGCCGGCATACCTAGAAATGTGCCGGCACAGCTAGAAATGTGCGGGCATTGCTAGAAATGTGTGGGCATAACTAGAAATGTGCCGGCATAGCTAGAAATGTGGCGACCTAGCTAGAAATGTGCTTATATATCTAGAACTATGCTTGCAAGGCTAGAAATGTGCCGGCATAGCTAGAAATGTCCGAGCATGGCTAGAAATGTGCCGACATAGCTAGAAATGTGCCGGCATAGCTAGAAATGTTTGGGCATAGCTAGAAATGTGCCGTTGACATAGCTAGGAAAGTGCCGGTATAACTAGAAATGTGCAAGCACAGCTGGAAATGTGCCGGCATAACTAGAAATGTGCTGACATAGCTAGAAATGTGCAAACATAGCTAGAAATGTGCTGATATACCTGGAAATGTGCCGACATAGCTAGGAATGTGCCGACATGGCTGGAAATGTGCCAGCATAGCTAGAAATGTGCCGGCATAGCTAGAAATATGCTGGCATATGTAGAAATGTGCCGGAATAGCTAGAAATGTGTGGGCACCGCTAGAAATGTGTCCGCATATCTAGAAATATGCCTGCCTTGCTAGAAATGTAAGAGCATCACTAGAAATGTGCCAGCATAGCTAGAAATGTGATATTACAGCTTGTGCAGGCATCGCTACAAACTTGTACAGGCATCGCGATAAATGTGCGGCATATCTAGAAACTTGTACAGGCATAGCTAGACATGTGCGGGCATAGCTAGAAATGTCCCAGCATAGCTAGAAATGTGCCGGCATTGCTAAAAATGTGCTGGCATAGCTAGAAATGTGCGGGCATCGCTAGAAACCTGTATGGGCATAGCTAAAAATGTGCGGGCATCGCTAGAAACTTGTTGGGCATAGCTAGAAATGTGCGGGCATAACTAGAAATGTCCCAACATAGCTAGAAATGTGCCGGCATTTGCTAGAAATGTGCTGGCATATCTAGAAATGTGCCGGCATAGCTAGAAATGCGGCGACCTAGCTAGAAATGTGCTTGTATAGCTAAAACTAGGCTTGCATGGCTAGAAATGCGCCGTCATAGTTAGAAATGTGGGACATAGCTATAAATGGGCTGACATACCTAGAAATGTACCAGCATAGCTAGAAATGTGTGGGCATAGCTAGAAATGTGCGAACATAGATAGAAATGTGCCGGCATAGCTAGAAATGTTCTGACATAGCTAGAAATGTGCAGGTATAGCTAGAAATGTGGCGACATAGCTAGAAAAGGGCTTGTATAGCTAGAACTGTGCTTGCATATCTAGAACTATGCTTGCATGGCTAGAAATGCGCCGTCATAGCTAGAAATGTGCGGGGATATCTAGAAATGGGCTGACATAGATAGAAATGTGTGGCCATGGCTAGAAATGTGCGGGCATAGATAGAAATATGTGGGCATGTCTAGAAATATGCGTGCATAGCTAGAAATATACGCCCATAGCTAGAAATGTGCCAACATAGCTAGAAATATGCTTGTATAGCTAGAAATGTGCGGGCATATCTAGAAATGTGGCGACATAGCTAGAAATGGGCTTGTATCGCTAGAACTGTGCTTGCATTGCTAGAAATGCGCAGGCGTACCTAGAAATGTGCGGACATTGCTGGAAAAGTGCCAACATAACTAGACAAGTGCCGACATAACTAGAAATGTGCAGGCATAGCTAGAAATATGTTAGCATAGCTAGATATGTGCCAGCATATCTAGAAATGTGTGGGAGTAGCTAGAAAAGTGTGGACATTGCTAGAAATGTGAGAGCATCGCTAGAAATGTGCTAGCATAGCTAGAGATGTGCCGGCGTAGCTTGAAATGTGCCGGCATAGCTAGGAATGTTCGGCCATCGCTAGAAACTTGTGCCGGCATTGCTAGAAATGTGCGGGCATAGCTAGAAATATGCTGGCATAGCTAGAAATGTGGCGACCTAGTTAGAAATGTGCTTGTATAGCTAGAACTATGCTTGCATGACTAGAATTGCGCCGGCATGGCTAGAAATGTGCGGGCATAGCTAGAAATGTGCCGACATAGCTAGAAATATACTGGAATAGTTAGAAATGTGTGGGCATAGCTAGAAATGTGCCAGCATAGCTAAAAATGTGCCGGCATAGCTAGAAATGTGCCGACATAGCTGGAAATGTGCCGCCATAGCTAGAAATGTGTCGGCATAGCTAGAAATGTGCTGGCATAACTAGCAATGTGCGGACATATCTAGAAAATGTGCCGGCACAGCTAAAAATGTGCCGGCACAGGTAGAAATGTGCCGGCATAGCTAGAAATGTGCGGGCATCGCTAGAAACCTGTACGGTCATAGCTAGAAATGTGCAGGTATAACTAGAAATGTCCCAGCCTAGCTAGAAATGTGCCGGCATGGCTAGAAATCTGCGGGCATATCTATAACTGTTCTGGTATAGTTACAAATGTCGAGCATATCTAGAAATGGCCTGACATACCTAGAAATGTGCCAGCATAGCTAGAAATGTGCCAACATAGATAGAAATGTGCCGGCATAGCTAGAAATGTGCTGCCATAGCTAGAAATGTTCAGGTATAGCTAGAAATGTGGCGACATAGCTAGAAAAGGTCTTGTATAGCTAGAACAGTGCTTATATATCTAGACCTATGCTTGCATGGCTAGAAATGCGCCGGCATAGCTAGAAATGTGCGGGGATAGCTAGAAATGGGCTGACATAGAGAGAAGTGTGCGGGCATGGCTAGAAATGTGCGGGCATAGCTAGAAATGTGTGGGCATATCTAGAAATGTGTCGGCATATCTAGAAATATGCCTGCATTGCTAGAAATGTGAGAGCATCTCTAGAAATGTGCCGGCATAGCTAGGAATGTTCGGGCATCGATAGAAATGTCCCAGCATAGCTAGAAATGTGTCGGCATAGCTAGAAATGTGCCAACATAACTAGACATGTGCCGACATAACGAGAAATGTGCCTGCATAGCTAGAAATGTGTGGGCATAGCTAGAAATGTGTCGGCATATCTAGAAATATGCCTGCATTGCTAGAAATGTGAGAGCATCTCTAGAAATATGCTGGCATAGCTAGAAATGTGCCGGTGCAGCTTGAAATGTTCCGGCATTGCTAGAGATGTGCGGGCATAGCTAGAAATGTGCCGGCATAGCCAGAAATGTGGCGACCTAACTAGAAATGTGCTTGTATGTCTAGAACTATGCTTACATGTCTAGAAATGTGCCAGCATAGCTAGAAATGGTTCTACATAGCTAGAAATGTT
>CM067359.1:35127282-35236542 GCA_034401795.1 Chaetoderma sp. LZ-2023a
CACGACACGACGATGTTATGCGTTCATTCGTGCATGCATGCCTGCGTGCGTGTGTACGTGCGTGCGTGCGTGCGTGCGTGCGTGCGTGCGTGTGTGTGTCTGTGTACATTCCATCTTGTGCCCATACATGCATTCGTATGTGTGCGTGCGTGTGTCTGTGTGTGCTTGCATACGTATGCACGTGTGTGCGTGCGTGTACGTAGCTACTTGAATTGTGTGCGTGCATGCGTGCGTGTGTGTGTGTGTACCCGCGTACATTCCTGCTCGTGTAAATACATGCATTCGTCCACGTGTGTGCATGTGAGCATCCTTTTGTGCGTGCATACATGCCTATTCTCAATCATGTGGAATCTACCGACTGTTTAGTACTCTTTACACCATCCAATCGCACGGAGGAACCACTCTAGATAAATCTAGATTTAGTCCCGATAGAACGAATTTACGTAAAGAACCTTTTTATTAAATTCCTGTGCGGTTTTTCAGTTTTAAGACATACAGGGAGGCAGCCAGGCAGCCAGGCAGCCAGGCAGCCAGGCAGCCAGGCAGCCAGGCAAGCAGGCAGGCATGCAGGCAGGCAGGCATGCATGCATGCATGCAGACAGACAGACTCAAAGCAACAAAGCTGTAGCAAAGTGTTGTGTCTGCGTGTGTGTGCGTGCGTGCGTGCGTGCGCGCGTTCGTGCGTGCGTGCGTGCGTGCGCGCGTGTGTGGGAGTGTGTGCTTGTGCATGTCCGTGAGCGTGTGTGTACGTGTGTGAAGTGTTGGTGACATTATTAACAAATGAACCTCTCGGTGATAGGCAGCGAGTGGTCATGTGATCCTTCACTTGACCATGCTCCCTAACCCTCTTCCCACCCCTAACACTTTCCCAGCTCATTGCGCCCACCAGTCAGCATTACTGAGGGTCAATATCTCAACACCTTGAAGAATGTCGACTGCATAAGCGTTGCTCCGATTGGTCTAGATTTGTGACGTCATTGATGTGTAAATGAGCCCTTTCTCCAAAACCTTCATGGCTCATTATATCTGTCAATCATCGACACAGGTCAAAGCTCTACATCAATGAAAATGCAGCGAACGGATGGGCGGCTGTTCTGATTGGTTGAGAGAGTTATGCCTTCATCTCATTTGCATATTTGGCCAACCCAAGGGGAAGAGAGTTTGGCCCTTTCAAAAATCGATGAAAAATAGGCCACGCACCCCTGACCATGTATGGGTATGTGGGCGTGGCCTAATATCCAAATGAGATAACGTCAAACTCTCTCGACCAATCAGAACAGCTGCCCATCTCGTCACATTTTTACTGGTTATGACTTCATATGATTGATCGATAGGATAGACTGGATTCCTCATTTTTGTTAAATTGATACAAATATCAGTCAGGACGTTTTGATTCGAGATGGAGTCAATATAGCCATGAATACGGGATGATCTAATAGAGATAGCAAAACAACCAATTGGTACATAACCTTATTTGATTAAAAGGGGTGACCCAGGTGGCATTGGGTAGCACAGGCAGCCGGTGCTATAATGGGATTCCACCAGAGAGATTAATGACTGGCTGACATAAACGCATCAGCAGCATACATGGCCTCATAGTTTAATCAGAAATAAAATGTTATTGGTTATATTAATCTGACAAATTCAAATTCAAATTCATTCAAATTCAAAGTTGTTTATTTTGTGGCATAATAATATATGTGCAAAGTCAGAATGGGTAGTCCATCAAATGATAACCCTATACTCGGATGGATCTACTACATTAAATATACACTATTTACCATTGACAGACACATGCACATAAGATAGTATGTTATTAGGATTAGCATCTATTATTTATATATAATTACTTTTGTAGGATTGATATATCACAGTGACTGGGTGGAAATATATTGTCAATACCTGTAACTACGGTATTGAGTATGCTTGATTGATTGTAGACAAATGTCATCATATGAATGACACAGCATTTATTATTTTTGATCACAGTTGATGATGGGGAAAGTTATGTGTGTCATGGTGGATGACATAGTGGCATTATTGCCTGATATTCCCAGACCACAACACATTACAAAACATATGGGGATGTACCGGGGGTCCGATGGTTGCTTATCATGGGTATCAATACGGTGAGTGCGTATTTCTGTTCTATAGAGAGGGCATAGTGATCTTCTGTGGTGACTGGTGCGCTTTTTTAATGTTTATGGCGAAACTGGAATTAGATGTTGTCATGGTAGTGGAAGGAGACTGGTAGTAGTAGCAGTGATAGTAGTGGCAGTCATGAGGGTGGTGGTGGTGGTGGTGATGGTGGTGGTGGTTGTACAAAAACGTTTACGTATATTGACGGTGAAGTTTATAATGTGTGTTTGTGAGGGTTATTATTTTCCTATGGTGTATTGCTTTATGTGTATCCTGTATGATTTCTGTGTGAGTATTGGCGTTTGGCCATCTGGCTCAGTCTCATGCCAGAGCTTTGTTGCAGAGATTGAGATTTGTGACTACCTAATTCTGTTCTGATATATTGGGTGTGTAATCTATTCGTAAATCTAGTGTTGTGTGCATGGACTTCTGTGTTGTTCTTAAATAGTGTTGCTAGGGATTTAGGGAGGGAAAGAGATTCGAGGAAGGGAGGGAGAGAAAGAGAGGCGAGGGAGCGAGGTAGGGAGGAAGGGAGGGAGATGGGAGGGAAGGAGAAAGAAGGAGAAAGAGAGAGCGAGAGAGAGAGAGAGAGAGAGAGAGATGGAGAGGGAGAGAGGTGGTTGGGATGGGGATGGGGATAGATAGAGAGAGAGAGAGAGAGAAAGAGAGAGAGGAGGGAGGGGGAGGGAGAGAGCGAGAGAGAGAGAGCGGGAGGGAGGGCGGAAGGGAGGGTGGGAGAAACAGAAGTGGTGAGAGAGAAAGAGAGAAAGAGTGTGGGAGAGAGAGAGAAAGAGCGAGAGAGAGAGAGAGAGAGAGAGAGAGAGTGGGGGGGGAGAGGACGAGAGAGAGAGGGAGGGAGGGAGGAAGGCAGGGAGAGATGGTGGTAGATAGCGAGAGAGCGAGCAAGGGGGGGTGGGGGTGGAGGGAGGGAGGAAAATATGGCGGGAGGGTGGGATAGAGAGGGAGGGAGGGATGGAGAGAGGGAAAGAGATTCGGAGGGAGGGAGGGAGAGAAAGAGAGGCGAGGGGGGCGAGGTAGGGAGGAAGGGAGGGGAGAAGGGAGGGAGGGAGAAACAGAAGTGGGGAGAAATAGAGAGGGAGAGAACGAGAGAGAGAGAGAGAGAGAGAGAGAGAGAGAGAGAGAGAGAGAGAGAGAGAGAGAGATGGAGAGAGAGAGGTGGGTGGGGATGGGGAGAGAGAGAGAGAGAGAGGGTAGGGAAGGGGAGGGAGAGAGCGAGAGAGCGGGAGGGAGGGAGGGCGGAACGGAGGGTGGGAGAGAACAGAAGTGGTGAGAGAGAAAGAGAGAGAGAAAGAGCGAGAGAGAGAGAGAGAGAGAGAGAGAGAGAGCGGGGAGGGAGGGAGGGAGGGAGGGATAGATGGTGGTAGATAGCGAGAGAGCGAGCAAGGGGGATGGAGGGAGGGAGGAAAATATGGCGGGAGGGATGGATAGAGAGGGAAAGAGATAGGGAGGGAGGGAAAGAGATTCGAGGGAGGGAGGGAGAGAAAGAGATGGTAGGGAGCCAGGTAGGGAGGAAGGGATGTGAGAAGGGAGGGTGGGAGAAACAGAAGTGGTGGGGATGGAGAGAGAGAGAGAGAGAGAGAGAGAGAGAGAGAGAGAGAGAGAGAGCGAGAGAGAGAGAGAGAGAGAGAAAGCGTGTGTGTGTGAGAGAGAGGGGTAGGTGGGGATGGGGATAGATAGAGAGAGAGAGAGAGAGAGGTAGGGAGTGGGAGGGAGAGATGGAGAGGGTGGGAGGGTGGAAGGGAGGGTGGGAGAAACAGAAGTGGAGAGAGAAAAAGAGTGTGTGAGAGAGAGAGAGAGAGATAGAGAGAGAGAGAGAGAGAGAGAGAGAGAGAGAGAGAGAGAGAGAGATAGAGAGAGAGAGAGAGAGAGAGAGATAGAGAGAGAGAGAGAGAGAGAGAGAGAGAGAGAGAGAGAGACGAGGATGATAGGGAGGTGAGATATTGATAGAGAAGGTGAGATTGGCAATATCCAAATGTTTGAATGATTGAAAAATCTGCATCTGTTGTCAAAAACCTATACTAACTATGAAAAAGCAAATTATCTCCGTTGCACAGCATATTCTGTTCTGAATATTTTTAAAGTTAATTTGACTGGAAGCCGTTGCTCCTTAAGGTAGAAAAAGCTTCCAGTCATATTAATTTCAAAATACTCAACAGCTTTCCTGTCTGGAATGTGAAATATGGGGAATTCATTGATGAAAGGCTTGAATAGAGATATGATCATGTTTTCAATCAGAGACTGAAAATCCTGTAGCCTTTTTTCCACGTTCTCTAGGTTTTTCTTGGACAGATGGACCTGATGAAAATCACGCGATCTGTCCTTAATCTGGGTTCTTCTGAGTTGTCAGCTTCCTATATGTGTCATTCTCGTCAGACTAACTCGAGTTATCTGGATATAGCAGTTGATGAAGTGAGATTACCACGTCATGGATGTCTTCATCTTAAAATCTGATAACAATTTATTAGACTCCTGTCAAACGGCATTGTGTGAGAACTGTGTTGATTGACGGGGTTTTAATGGCTACCAGTTGCATAATCAAGATAAACTGTCACATCTGAGTGCGGGTCTATTTGGCGTTTGCGATCTTGAAGAATCGCAATCAAATGGATTCGGAGATTCATCCCATTCTATAGAATCCCTCCATTTTCAATGTAAACGAGACGTTGTTAGTGTCAGCATTCCTATCGTTGTAGAGATGAGGGCTAAAATGCCTGTTTTAACCACATGGTTCTAAGGTGTTATTAGTTCTGAAGGACATTAACCCGTTATGATTTACGCGCTACCGTAGATTGGAAAAGGCGGTGCCATTTGCAGAACGGTTCCTAGTTAGAAAGAATCCTGGAGCGAAAGGGGTTCCAGAGCGTAATAAATTGTTGTCATGGAAGGTAAATATAAAAAGATCCACAGAGCGCCACAATGATGTCAAACTATTTCTCGCTGGATATGTCAATGGACATTTCCAGGTTATCCATCCATTTTATGACGTCATAATTAACTACGTACCGTGTAGGATGACGCCATGAATGACTGGATTTAGCCTTTCTTAAACGCTTAATAGTCCGACACGTCGTGCGATTTGTATGGCTTTACTATTAAATAAACATTCTGTGGAATATTTTGAAACTAATTTAACTGGTCGCTGACGTCATATACTTGAGTGACAGATTGAAACCCTCCATTATGTAAGCCCGGGAATCCCGCATTACCCAGTCAGAGATGGGCGGGGCATAGACAAAACTAGATAGGTCAATACCAGAGAATATATTGCCTGGGCAATGAGCGATTCCCGGACTTACATAATGAAGGGATCCGATCTGTCACTGAAGTATATGATGTCATAAACACTTACGTCATGCGTAGGCTGACGTTACAAACATGTTGCCGTATTATAACTCCAATATAAAACTGAAAAGACTGTTTAATATATGAATTGTATCGCTTTGATTAATTTACAATTTAATAAACATTCTGTTGAATATCTTGAAAATAATTTGACTGGTAGCTATTGATGCCACAAACCCAGTCAAATCTGTTTCAAAATATTCAACAGTTTACCGTATAGTTAACTTGAGCTTTTGATTCGGGGAATTCAGCGTTCAAAGTATATAAATCAGTCCCTACTTGCACAAAGGATGGGCGGATCTTAGCGAGAAATGGGCGGTGCATAGCTAGAACTGGATCCTCTATGACATATATTGACGCACCAGAAACTCTCTCTGCAGAACAATCCTAGTAAAGTGACTCAGGAGGCTAGAGAAGAACAGCGTACATGGTTTGCTATACCGATGGTTTAAGAGGCAGGTAGTGGGCACCGTTCACCATAAGAGGAACCTAGTTGTATATGTGACTGAACTAGTATCTCCGCCAGGAGTGAGGTCACACGTTCATCACGAAAACCTACTTGTTACACTAGGCATATAGTGGGTTTAACATGCTCTAATAATACTCTGGTAGACAAGGCTGTGTGTACCATCATAAACATGTTATCTGGAGATCGGATACAATGGGCAGTTAAACATACCCTCTGAAGAGTGTGTGGGGTAACTTAACTCGTACTCTCTTTTCACATAATGTGAGCTTTTACTAATGGACCGTTCCACTTTATCCATCCATTGCCTGACGCTACATGACGTCATAATCAACTGCGTGGCGTGTAGGATGACGTCATAATCAATGGTCATGAATGACGTAGATAAGTTCGTCAAGAACGCATAATTGATGACGGACTATGTGGTGCTGTACGAATTGTATATCTTTACTATTTAATAAACATGATGGTGAATATTTGGAAACAAATTTGACTGGGCGCTGTTGCCTATCTATATAGTTTTGTGGACACTTGATAGTCAGGGAAATCAGGGATCGATCGATGCTAACATGGGTGAGGTGTGGGTGACGGGATGGGCAGGGCATAGCTGTTTCTACGTTTTTGTTAAACAGATATTTATAAAATTTGAGAGATATTCTAGTTGTTACTATCGACATCATAGTGGCTCCTGACTTTCGATTAATCACATGGACCCCCTCACACAACCCACCCTTAGATTCGTCTCTTGCAACAAAGCTTGCGAAAGAGAGGATATTCTAGTAGTAACAGTCGACACCATATTTCGGATCCTGGATTTAAAAGGGTGTCCTCGCCCATAAATCTTTACATCGCCAATTCTCCCTTATTGACGAATGGATCTAGATAAAAAAAACACCACCCGTTCAAGTGTTATTCTAGGAGTAATTATTTATATCTCACGGATCAGATTGCCGATTCATCTCCTGGTGGGTGTTAGAAGGGTGCCAGCCCCTATATTTTAACATCTCTATCCAAGTTGTGGAATGTTCCGGATCTTAGCTCGGATCTTAGCTCGGATCCTAGCTCGAACCTTAGCTCGGATGTTAGCTCGGATCTTAGATCGTACGACGTCTTTCTAGGTTATGTTAATTTCTAGTTAACTCCATGGAAAGTGTTGTGATGCGGAATTATCATTAAATTACACATGACACGGGTAAAGAAGGGTCCAGTAACCCTTTCACACTCAGGTCGGCCAAAAACGGCTTCTGTAATAGTCTTGAGAAATGTCCATTTGCAGACCAAGAGAAGACTATTTTTTTAAATTCTTACCACTGAAATGACTGGCTCGATAACTGAACCGGTCATTCCAGTAGTAAAATAAAAAAATAACCATCTTAAGATTACTCACTTTATCATAGGCTATTAGAATGACATAATACAAACAAGATCATTTCTGCTAATGTACACCTCATTAGCGATTAGCAAAAATAAGTAAGATTATGTTCCACCAAGTATGACCCCATGTTATATGGAGTGGCGGGAGCATGTAGAGTTTGATTGATCGGTGTATCTATTTGGCATAAAGAATGGCTCAATTTTGTTTCTGAATTATGAACATCTCAAAGCAAACACGAATCACTCTGCAAAGTCTTCATCTCGGGAGGGATGCGTAGATCAAAGGGGCTATGATTATTGCTGGTTATTTGCTATGTCAGTATAAAGAAGATATGCCAGATAAATTTAAACTAAGTGTCAGTTTTTTATTTGACATATTGACTTTGATGATTGAGTTGATGCTTAGTTCTCCAGAAGTGGCACCCAGTCTATTTCTTGAATACATTACATTTTCCAGGAATGTCATTACAGGTATTAGCACTATGGCGTGTACTCAATACATCACAAGTTCAAGTTCCCTTTATTCTCCCAGACTATTAATATAGCATATGAGCGTAACAGTGTATACGTCTATTATTATGGCAAAGAGTTGTTCTATGTGTAACAAATTTATTGTGGCCTATGTATAGCTGGTATTATACAGTAATGGATGCAATTACATATATTAAACTGTACATTACACCATAGTAATAACAGCAGTTGCGGCAGTAGAAGTAGCAGTAGCAGTTGCAGTTGCGGCAGTAGTAGTAGTACCCTCCCACGTAATGTACCCATTAGTTTACTCTGTTGATCATCATTTCCCCGGTCGTCGATCGAACCGCCTGCCATTCCGCATTGCATCAGCAACCCAGATATTTTAGTTTAGCGGACCAGCTTTCACATGTCGGATATACCGATACCCTGGGGATTCATATGAGACTATCTTTTGGATGCACAACTTAAAGCCACCGCGTTGCCAGTGCACTAGACAACTAAGCAAAGTTTTCTAACTCATGACATCCGACACAGTCGTTCTTCTCTAGCAATATTTTCCCATCTCCAAGTTTCGATTTTTTATTTATGGTTCAGGGGTCTGAAAAGAAAAAGAATAACCGCTTTTCTGAATGATAACTTTTCAAGGTACTTTTCAAATTGTAAATTTTGCTTGATTTATTTTTAGATTGTGGTTGGTTTTATATGTTGATTTTATGCCACCAATTAGCTATATGTTCCATCTGCAGTGTTTCTTTGGTCAATTTAACTATATGTTCTTTATTTACATAGGCAGCTCCGATACGGTCATCTTGTCCTACCGCTTTTAAGATCGATTTACTAGCATTGAACCATTTACAGATCAAATTAGTTGCAATATCTCCTTCCCTACTTAGATAATAAAGCACAAAGGACAATTTTCCATACCTTGCATTCAGTAAGTCCGCCTAGAATCTTGTCACTTCACCGTTATGTTTAAGAAGTACAAGCCAGTTTCTTCATATATCATACATTGAGTATGCTGTTCAATGATGAGATTGTTTTAACAGACAAGATCTAGTTCAATATACACCTTCACTAAACCTCATCAGTAGTTCCTACAGTAAAGCAGTTTACTAACATGACTATAACATTTCCTAGATATTATAGGCATAGAAATTTATACTAAGTAGTTAAATAACCGTCTTTTTTGCGATTATCTTCATATTGATAGAGAGGGTTGCGTCAGTATGGTCTCACCTAGAGGGTTGCGTTCAGATGGTCTTACACAGAGGGTTACGTCAGTATGGTCTTACAGAGAGGGTTACGTCAGTATGGACTTACAGAGAGGGTTACGTCAGTATGGTCTTACAGAGAGGGTTACGTCCGTATGGTCTTACAGACAGGGTTACGTCAGTATGGTCTTACAGAGAGGGTTACTTCAGTGTGGTTTTACAGAGAGGGTTACGTCAGTATGGTCATATAGAGAGGGTTACGTCAGTATGGTCTTACAGAGGGGGTTCTGTTAGTGTGGTCCTACAGAGAGGGTTACGTCAGTATGGTTTTACAGAGAGGGTGACGTCAGTATGGACTTACAGAAGAGGGTTACGTCAGTATGGTCTTACAGAAAGGGTTACGTCAGTGTGGATTGCCATAGAGTGTTACGTCAGTATGGTCTTACAGAGAGGGTTACGTCAGTATGGTGTTACAGAGGAGATTACGTCAGTATGGTCTTAAAGAGTGGGTTACGTCAGTATGGACTTATAGAGAGAGTTACGTCAGTATGGACTTACAGAGAGGGTTACGTCAGTATGGTCTTACAGAGTGGGTTACGTAAGTATGGGCTTACAGAGAGGGTTACTTCAGTATTGTCTTACAGAGTGGGTTACGTCATATGGTCTTGCAGAGTAGGAAACGTCAGTATGGACTTACAGAGTGGGCTATGTCAGTATGGTCTTACAGAGTGGGTTACGTCCGTATGGACTTACAGAGAGGGTTACGTCAGTATGGTCTTACGGAATGGGTTATGTCAGCATGGTCATACAGAGAGGGTTAGGTCAGTATGGACTTACAGAGAGGGTTACGGCAGTATGGTCTTACACAGAGGTTTGCGACAGTATGAACTTACAGATAGGGTTACATCAGTATGTTTTTACAGAGTGAATTCCGTCAGTATGGTCTTACAGAGAAGGTTGCGTCAGTATGGTTTTACAGAAAGGTTTGCGTCAGTATGGCCTTATAGAGAAGGTTACGTCAGTATGGTTTTAAAGAGAGGTTTGCGTCAGTATGGTCTTACCGAATGGGTTACGTCAGTATGGTCATACAGAGAGGGTTACGTCAGTAATGACTTACAGAGAGGGTTAACGTCAGTACAGTCTTACAGAGAGGGTTAAGTCAGTATGGTCTTACTGAGTGGGTTGAGTTGGTACGGTCTTACAGAGAGGGTTACGTCAGTTTGGTTTCACAGAGAGATTTGCGTCAGTATGGTCTTACAGAGAGGGTTGAGTCAGTATGGTCTTACAGAGTGAGTTGCGTCAGTATGGTCTTATAGAGAGGATTACGTCAGTATGGTTTTACAGACGTTTGACTCAGTATGGTCTTACAGAGAGGGTTGCGTCAGTTTGGTTCTACAGAGAGGTGTGCGTCAGTATGGTCTTATAGGGAGGGTTGCGTCAGTATGGTCTTACAGAGAGAGTTATTTCAGTATGGTTATACAGAGAGGTTTGCGTCAGTATGGTCTTACAGAGTGGGTTACGTCAGTATGGTCTTAATGATTGGGTTACGTCCGTATGGTCTTACGGAGTGGAATACGTCAGTATGGTCATACAGAGAGGGCTACGTCAGAATGGTCTTACAGAGAGGGTTATGTCAGTATTGTCTTACACAGAGGTTTGTGACAGTTTGGACTTACAGAGAGGGTTACGTCCGTATGTTCTTACAGAGTGAGTTGCGTCAGTATGGTCTTACAGAGAAGGTTACGTCAGTATGGTTTTACAGAAAGGTTTGCGTCAGTATGGTCTTACAGAGAAGGTTACGTCAGTATGGTTTTAAAGAGAGGTTTGCGTCAGTATGGTCTTATAGAGTGGGTTACGTCAGTATGGTCTTACAGAGTGGGTTACGTCAGTATGGACTTATAGAGAGGGTTACGTCAGTATGGTCTTACAGAGTTGGTTAGGTCAGTATGGTCTTACACAGAGGTTTGCGACCATATGGACTTACAGAGAGGGGAACGTCCGTATGTTCTGACAGAGTGAGTTAGCTCAGTATGGTCTTACAGAGAAGGTTACGTCAGTATGGTTTTACAGAGGTTTGCGTCAGTATGGTCTTACAGAGAAGGTTGCGTCCTTATCGTTGTACAGAAAGGTTTGTGTCAGTATGGTCTTACAGAGAGGGTTACGTCAGTATGGTTTTACAGAGAGGTTTGCGTCTGTATCGTCTTACAGAGTGGGTTACGTCCGTATGGTCTTACAGAGTGTGTTACGTCCGTATGGTCTTATGGAGTTGGCTACGTGAGTATGGTCTTACAGAGTTGGTTACGTCAGTATGGTCTTACAGAGTGGGTTACGTCAGTATGGACTTACGGAGTGGGCTACATCAGTATGGTCTTACAGAGTGGGTTACGTCAGTATGGACTTATAGAGAGGGTTACGTCAGTATGGTCTTACTGAGTGGGTTATGTCAGTATGGTCTTACAGAGCGGGTTACGTCAGTATGGTCTTTTAGAGAGGGTTACGTCAGTACAGTTTTACAGAGAGGTTTGCGTCAGAATGGTCTTACTGGGTGGGTTGCGTCAGTCTGGTCTTACAGAGAGAGTTACGTCAGTATGGTCATACACAGAGGTTTGCGTCAGTATGGTCTTACAGAGAGGGTTTCGTCAGTATGGTCTTACAGGGTGAGTTGCGTCAGTATGGTTTTATAGAGAGGGATATGTCAGTATGGTCTTACAGAGTGAGTTGCGTCAGTATGGTCTTACAGAGAGGATTACGTCAGTATGGTTTTACAGACGTTTGCCTCAGTATGTTCTTACACAGAGGTTTGCGTCAGTATGGTCTTACAGAGAGGGTTTCATCAGTATGGTCTTACAGGGCGAGTTGCGTCAGTATGGTCTTATAGAGAGGGTTGCGTCAGTATGATCTTACAGAGAGAGTTATTTCAGTATGGTTTTACAGAGAGGTTTGTATCAGTATGGTCTTAGAGAGTGGGTTACGTCAGTATGGTCTTAATGATTGGGTTACGTCCGTATGGTCTTACGGAGTGGAATACGTCAGTATGGTCCTACAGAGAGGGCTACGTCAGTATGGTCTTACACAGACGTTTGTGACAGTTTGGACTTACAGAGAGGGTTACGTCCGTATGTTCTTACAGAGTGAGTTGCGTCAGTATGGTCTTACAGAGAAGGTTACGTCAGTATGGTTTTACAGATCTTTGCGTCAGTATGGTCTTACAGAGAAGGTTGCGTCAGTATGGTTTTACAGAAAGGTTTGCGTCAGTATGGTCTTACAGAGAAGGTTACGTTAGTATGGTTTTAAAGAGAGGTTTGCGTCAGTATGGTCTTACAGAATGGGTTACGTCAGTATGGTCTTACAGAGTGGGTTAGGTCCGTTTGGTCTTACAGAGTTGGTTACGTCAGTATGGTCTTACAGAATAGGTTACGTCAGTATGGACTTACAGAGTGGGCTATGTCAGTATGGTCTTACAGAGTGGGTTACGTCCGTATGGACTTACAGAGAGGGTTACGTCAGTATGGTCTTACGGAATGGGTTATGTCAGCATGGTCATACAGAGAGGGTTAGGTCAGTATGGACTTACAGGGAGGATTACGGCAGTATGGTCTTACACAGAGGTTTGCGACAGTATGAACTTACAGATAGGGTTACATCAGTATGTTTTTACAGCGTGAATTCCGTCAGTATGGTCTTACAGGGAAGGTTGCGTCAGTATGGTTTTACAGAAAGGTTTGCGTCAGTATGGCCTTATAGAGAAGGTTACGTCAGTATGGTTTTAAAGAGAGGTTTGCGTCAGTATGGTCTTACAGAATGTGTTACGTCAGTATGGTCATACAGAGATGGGTACGTCAGTAATGACTTACAAAGAGGGTTAACGTCAGTACAGTCTTACAGAGAGGGTTAAGTCAGTATGGTCTTACTGAGTGGGTTGCGTCAGTATGCTCTTATAGAGAGGATTACGTCAGTATGGTTTTACAGACGTTTGACTCAGTATGGTCTTACAGAGTGGGTTACGTCAGTATGGACTTACGGAGTGGGCTACATCAGTATGGTCTTACAGAGTGGGTTACGTCAGTATGGACTTAAAGAGAGGGTTACGTCAGTACAGTTTTACAGAGAGGTTTGCGTCAGAATGGTCTTACTGGGTGGGTTGCGTCAGTCTGGTCTTACAGAGAGAGTTACGTCAGTATGGTCATACACAGAGGTTTGCGTCAGTATGGTCTTACAGAGAGGGTTTCGTCAGTATGGTCTTACAGGGTGAGTTGCGTCAGTATGGTCTTATAGAGAGGGATATGTCAGTATGGTCTTACAGAGTGAGTTGCGTCAGTATGGTCTTACAGAGAGGATTACGTCAGTATGGTTTTACAGACGTTTGCCTCAGTATGTTCTTACACAGAGGTTTGCGTCAGTATGGTCTTACAGAGAGGGTTTCATCAGTATGGTCTTACAGAGAGAGTTATTTCAGTATGGTTTTACAGAGAGGTTTGCATCAGTATGGTCTTAGAGAGTGGGTTACGTCAGTATGGTCTTAATGATTGGGTTACGTCCGTATGGTCTTACGGAGTGGAATACGTCAGTATGGTCCTACAGAGAGGGCTACGTAAGTATGGTCTTACACAGACGTTTGTGACAGTTTGGACTTACAGAGAGGGTTACGTCCGTATGTTCTTACAGAGTGAGTTGCGTCAGTATGGTCTTACAGAGAAGGTTACCTCAGTATGGTTTTACAGATCTTTGCGTCAGTATGGTCTTACAGAGAAGGTTGCGTCAGTATGGTTTTACAGAAAGGTTTGCGTCAGTGTGGTCTTACAGAGAAGGTTACATTAGTATGGTTTTAAAGAGAGGTTTGCGTCAGTATGGTCTTACAGAGTGGGTTACGTCAGTATGGTCTTACAGAGTGGGTTAGGTCCGTTTGGTCTTACAGAGTTGGTTACGTCAGTATGGTCTTACAGAATAGGTTACGTCAGTATGGACTTACGGAGTGGGCTACGGCAGTATGGTCTTACAGAGTGGGTTACGTCAGTATGGACTTACAGAGTGGGTTACGTCAGTATGGTCTTACTGAGTGGGTTATGTCAATATGGTCTTACAGAGAGGGTTACGTTAGTATGGTCTTACAGAGTGGGTTGAATCAGTATGGCCTTACGGACAGGGTTACGTCAGTTTGGTTTTACAGAGAGGTTTGTGTCAGTATTGTCTTACAGAGAGGGTTGCGTCAATCTGGTCTTACAGAGAGGGTTACGTCAGTATGGTTTCACAGAGAGGTTTGCGTCAGTATGGTCTTACAGACTGGGTTACGTCAGTATGGTCTTACAGAGTGGGTTACGTCCGTATGGCCTTACGGAGTGGGCTACGTCAGTATGGTCTTACAGAGTTGGTTACGTCAGTATGGTCTTACAGAGTGGGTTACGTCAGTATGGTCTTACGGAGTGGGTTATGTCAGTATGGGCTTACAGAGAGGGCTACGTCAGAATGGTTTTACAGAGAGGGTTATGTCAGTATGTCTTACACAGAGGTTTGCGTCAGTATGGACGTACAGAGAGACTATACGTCAGTATAGTTTTACAGAGAGGTTTGCGTCAGTATGGTCTTACAGAGTGAGTTGCGTCAGTATGGTCTTACAGAGACGGTTATGTCAGTATAGTTTTACAGAGAGGTTTGCGTCAGTATGGTCTTACAGCGTGGGTTACGTCAGTATGGACTTAGAGAGAGGGTTAGCTAAGTATGGGTTTACAGAGAGGGTTACGTCGGTATGGTCTGACAGAGTAGGTTACGTCAGTATGGACTTATGGAGTGGGCTACGCCAGTATGGGCTTACAGAGTGGGTTACGTCAGTATGGACTTACGGAGGGGGTTATGTCAGTATGGTCTTACAGAGTGGGTTACGTCAGTATGCTCTTACAGAAATGGTTACGTCAGTGTGGACTGACATAGAGTGGTACGTCAGTATGGTCTTACAGAGAGGGTTACGTCAGTATGGACCTATAGAGAGAGTGACGTCAGTATGGAACTACAGAGAGGGTTACATCAGTATGGTCTTACAGAGTGGGTTACGTCAGTATGGTCTTATATAGTGGGTAACGTCAGTATGGACTTACAGAGAGGGTTACGTCAGTATGGACTTACAGAGAGGGTTACGTCAGTATGGACTTACAGAGAGGGTTACGGCAGTATGGTCTTACAGACAGGGTTACGTCAGTATGGGCTAAGAGAGTGGGTTGAGTTAGTATGGTCTCACAGAGACGGTTACCTCAGTTTAGTTTTAGAGAGCTGTTTGCGTCAGTATGGACTTACAGATAGGGTGGCGTCAGTATGGGCTTACAGAGAGGTTTGTGTCAGTATGGTCTTACAGAGTGGGTTACGTCAGTATGGTCTTACAGATTGGGTTATGTCAGTATGGTCTTACGGAGTGGGTTATGTTAGTATGGTCTTACAGAGAGGACTACGTCAGAATGGTCTTACACAGAGGTTTGCGTCAGTATGGACTTACAGAGAGGGTTACGTCAGTATGGTCTTACAGAGTGGTTTACATCAGTATGTTCTTATAGAGAGGGTTACGTCAGTATGGTCTTACTGAGTGGGTTATGTCAGTATGGTCTTACAGAGTTGGTTAGGTCAGTATGGTCTTACACAGAGGTTTGCGACCATATGGACTTACAGAGAGGGGAACGTCCGTATGTTCTGACAGAGTGAGTTAGCTCAGTATGGTCTTACAGAGAAGGTTACGTCAGTATGGTTTTACAGAGGTTTGCGTCAGTATGGTCTTACAGAGAAGGTTGCGTCCTTATCGTTGTACAGAAAGGTTTGTGTCAATATGGTCTTACAGAGAGGGTTACGTCAGTATGGTTTTACAGAGAGGTTTGCGTCAGTATCGTCTTACAGAGTGGGTTACGTCCGTATGGTCTTACAGAGTGTGTTACGTCAGTATGGTCTTACAGAGTGGGTTACGTCAGTATGGTCTTATGGAGTTGGCTACGTGAGTATGGTCTTACAGAGTTGGTTACGTCAGTATGGTCTTACAGAGTGGGTTACGTCAGTATGGACTTACGGAGTGGGCTACATCAGTATGGTCTTACAGAGTGGGTTACGTCAGTATGGACTTAAAGAGAGGGTTACGTCAGTACAGTTTTACAGAGAGGTTTGCGTCAGAATGGTCTTACTGGGTGGGTTGCGTCAGTCTGGTCTTACAGAGAGAGTTACGTCAGTATGGTCATACACAGAGGTTTGCGTCAGTATGGTCTTACAGAGAGGGTTTCGTCAGTATGGTCTTACAGGGTGAGTTGCGTCAGTATGGTCTTATAGAGAGGGATATGTCAGTATGGTCTTACAGAGTGAGTTGCGTCAGTATGGTCTTACAGAGAGGATTACGTCAGTATGGTTTTACATACGTTTGCCTCAGTATGTTCTTACACAGAGGTTTGCGTCAGTATGGTCTTACAGAGAGGGTTTCATCAGTATGGTCTTACAGAGAGAGTTATTTCAGTATGGTTTTACAGAGAGGTTTGCATCAGTATGGTCTTAGAGAGTGGGTTACGTCAGTATGGTCTTAATGATTGGGTTACGTCCGTATGGTCTTACGGAGTGGAATACGTCAGTATGGTCCTACAGAGAGGGCTACGTAAGTATGGTCTTACACAGACGTTTGTGACAGTTTGGACTTACAGAGAGGGTTACGTCCGTATGTTCTTACAGAGTGAGTTGCGTCAGTATGGTCTTACAGAGAAGGTTACCTCAGTATGGTTTTACAGATCTTTGCGTCAGTATGGTCTTACAGAGAAGGTTGCGTCAGTATGGTTTTACAGAAAGGTTTGCGTCAGTGTGGTCTTACAGAGAAGGTTACATTAGTATGGTTTTAAAGAGAGGTTTGCGTCAGTATGGTCTTACAGAGTGGGTTACGTCAGTATGGTCTTACAGAGTGGGTTAGGTCCGTTTGGTCTTACAGAGTTGGTTACGTCAGTATGGTCTTACAGAATAGGTTACGTCAGTATGGACTTACGGAGTGGGCTACGGCAGTATGGTCTTACAGAGTGGGTTACGTCAGTATGGACTTACAGAGTGGGTTACGTCAGTATGGTCTTACTGAGTGGGTTATGTCAATATGGTCTTACAGAGAGGGTTACGTTAGTATGGTCTTACAGAGTGGGTTGAATCAGTATGGCCTTACGGACAGGGTTACGTCAGTTTGGTTTTACAGAGAGGTTTGTGTCAGTATTGTCTTACAGAGAGGGTTGCGTCAATCTGGTCTTACAGAGAGGGTTACGTCAGTATGGTTTCACAGAGAGGTTTGCGTCAGTATGGTCTTACAGACTGGGTTACGTCAGTATGGTCTTACAGAGTGGGTTACGTCCGTATGGCCTTACGGAGTGGGCTACGTCAGTATGGTCTTACAGAGTTGGTTACGTCAGTATGGTCTTACAGAGTGGGTTACGTCAGTATGGTCTTACGGAGTGGGTTATGTCAGTATGGTCTTACAGAGAGGGCTACGTCAGAATGGTTTTACAGAGAGGGTTATGTCAGTATGTCTTACACAGAGGTTTGCGTCAGTATGGACGTACAGAGAGACTATACGTCAGTATAGTTTTACAGAGAGGTTTGCGTCAGTATGGTCTTACAGAGTGAGTTGCGTCAGTATGGTCTTACAGAGACGGTTATGTCAGTATAGTTTTACAGAGAGGTTTGCGTCAGTATGGTCTTACAGCGTGGGTTACGTCAGTATGGACTTAGAGAGAGGGTTAGCTAAGTATGGGTTTACAGAGAGGGTTACGTCGGTATGGTCTGACAGAGTAGGTTACGTCAGTATGGACTTATGGAGTGGGCTACGCCAGTATGGGCTTACAGAGTGGGTTACGTCAGTATGGACTTACGGAGGGGGTTATGTCAGTATGGTCTTACAGAGTGGGTTACGTCAGTATGCTCTTACAGAAATGGTTACGTCAGTGTGGACTGACATAGAGTGGTACGTCAGTATGGTCTTACAGAGAGGGTTACGTCAGTATGGACCTATAGAGAGAGTGACGTCAGTATGGAACTACAGAGAGGGTTACATCAGTATGGTCTTACAGAGTGGGTTACGTCAGTATGGTCTTATATAGTGGGTAACGTCAGTATGGACTTACAGAGAGGGTTACGTCAGTATGGACTTACAGAGAGGGTTACGTCAGTATGGACTTACAGAGAGGGTTACGGCAGTATGGTCTTACAGACAGGGTTACGTCAGTATGGGCTAAGAGAGTGGGTTGAGTTAGTATGGTCTCACAGAGACGGTTACCTCAGTTTAGTTTTACAGAGCTGTTTGCGTCAGTATGGACTTACAGATAGGGTGGCGTCAGTATGGGCTTACAGAGAGGTTTGTGTCAGTATGGTCTTACAGAGTGGGTTACGTCAGTATGGTCTTACAGATTGGGTTATGTCAGTATGGTCTTACGAGTGGGTTATGTTAGTATGGTCTTACAGAGAGGACTACGTCAGAATGGTCTTACACAGAGGTTTGCGTCAGTATGGACTTACAGAGAGGGTTACGTCAGTATGGTCTTACAGAGTGGTTTACATCAGTATGTTCTTATAGAGAGGGTTACGTCAGTATGGTCCTACAGAGTGGGTTACCTCAGTATTGTCCTAGAGACACGGTTACACCAAGATCGTCTCATGTAATGATTTACGTTCAGTTGGTCTAACCAGATTCATCTGCCCAGATGATCTTATATATAGGGCTTCATTCAGGTGGTCTTATCGAGAGAATTACGTCCAACTGGTCAGTATGGTCTTACAGAGGGGGTTATGTTAGTGTGGTCCTACAGAGAGGGTTACGTCAGTATTGTTTTACAGAGAGGGTGACGTCAGTATGGACTTACGGAGGGGGTTACGTCAGTATGGTCTTACAGAGTAGATTTCGTCAGTATGCTCTTACAGAAACGGTTACGTCAGTGTGGACTGACATAGAGTGTTACGTCAGTATGGTCTTACAGAGAGGGTTGCGTCGGTATGGTCTTACAGAGTGGGTTACGTCAGTATGCTCTTACAGAAATGGTTACGTCAGTGTGGACTGACATAGAGTGGTACGTCAGTATGGTCTTACAGAGAGGGTTACGTCAGTATGGACCTATAGAGAGAGTGACGTCAGTATGGAACTACAGAGAGGGTTACATCAGTATGGTCTTACAGAGTGGGTTACGTCAGTATGGTCTTATATAGTGGGTAACGTCAGTATGGACTTACAGAGAGGGTTACGTCAGTATGGACTTACAGAGAGGGTTACGTCAGTATGGACTTACAGAGAGGGTTACGGCAGTATGGTCTTACAGACAGGGTTACGTCAGTATGGGCTAAGAGAGTGGGTTGAGTTAGTATGGTCTCACAGAGACGGTTACCTCAGTTTAGTTTTAGAGAGCTGTTTGCGTCAGTATGGACTTACAGATAGGGTGGCGTCAGTATGGGCTTACAGAGAGGTTTGTGTCAGTATGGTCTTACAGAGTGGGTTACGTCAGTATGGTCTTACAGATTGGGTTATGTCAGTATGGTCTTACGGAGTGGGTTATGTTAGTATGGTCTTACAGAGAGGACTACGTCAGAATGGTCTTACACAGAGGTTTGCGTCAGTATGGACTTACAGAGAGGGTTACGTCAGTATGGTCTTACAGAGTGGTTTACATCAGTATGTTCTTATAGAGAGGGTTACGTCAGTATGGTCTTACTGAGTGGGTTATGTCAGTATGGTCTTACAGAGTTGGTTAGGTCAGTATGGTCTTACACAGAGGTTTGCGACCATATGGACTTACAGAGAGGGGAACGTCCGTATGTTCTGACAGAGTGAGTTAGCTCAGTATGGTCTTACAGAGAAGGTTACGTCAGTATGGTTTTACAGAGGTTTGCGTCAGTATGGTCTTACAGAGAAGGTTGCGTCCTTATCGTTGTACAGAAAGGTTTGTGTCAATATGGTCTTACAGAGAGGGTTACGTCAGTATGGTTTTACAGAGAGGTTTGCGTCAGTATCGTCTTACAGAGTGGGTTACGTCCGTATGGTCTTACAGAGTGTGTTACGTCAGTATGGTCTTACAGAGTGGGTTACGTCAGTATGGTCTTATGGAGTTGGCTACGTGAGTATGGTCTTACAGAGTTGGTTACGTCAGTATGGTCTTACAGAGTGGGTTACGTCAGTATGGACTTACGGAGTGGGCTACATCAGTATGGTCTTACAGAGTGGGTTACGTCAGTATGGACTTAAAGAGAGGGTTACGTCAGTACAGTTTTACAGAGAGGTTTGCGTCAGAATGGTCTTACTGGGTGGGTTGCGTCAGTCTGGTCTTACAGAGAGAGTTACGTCAGTATGGTCATACACAGAGGTTTGCGTCAGTATGGTCTTACAGAGAGGGTTTCGTCAGTATGGTCTTACAGGGTGAGTTGCGTCAGTATGGTCTTATAGAGAGGGATATGTCAGTATGGTCTTACAGAGTGAGTTGCGTCAGTATGGTCTTACAGAGAGGATTACGTCAGTATGGTTTTACAGACGTTTGCCTCAGTATGTTCTTACACAGAGGTTTGCGTCAGTATGGTCTTACAGAGAGGGTTTCATCAGTATGGTCTTACAGAGAGAGTTATTTCAGTATGGTTTTACAGAGAGGTTTGCATCAGTATGGTCTTAGAGAGTGGGTTACGTCAGTATGGTCTTAATGATTGGGTTACGTCCGTATGGTCTTACGGAGTGGAATACGTCAGTATGGTCCTACAGAGAGGGCTACGTAAGTATGGTCTTACACAGACGTTTGTGACAGTTTGGACTTACAGAGAGGGTTACGTCCGTATGTTCTTACAGAGTGAGTTGCGTCAGTATGGTCTTACAGAGAAGGTTACCTCAGTATGGTTTTACAGATCTTTGCGTCAGTATGGTCTTACAGAGAAGGTTGCGTCAGTATGGTTTTACAGAAAGGTTTGCGTCAGTGTGGTCTTACAGAGAAGGTTACATTAGTATGGTTTTAAAGAGAGGTTTGCGTCAGTATGGTCTTACAGAGTGGGTTACGTCAGTATGGTCTTACAGAGTGGGTTAGGTCCGTTTGGTCTTACAGAGTTGGTTACGTCAGTATGGTCTTACAGAATAGGTTACGTCAGTATGGACTTACGGAGTGGGCTACGGCAGTATGGTCTTACAGAGTGGGTTACGTCAGTATGGACTTACAGAGTGGGTTACGTCAGTATGGTCTTACTGAGTGGGTTATGTCAATATGGTCTTACAGAGAGGGTTACGTTAGTATGGTCTTACAGAGTGGGTTGAATCAGTATGGCCTTACGGACAGGGTTACGTCAGTTTGGTTTTACAGAGAGGTTTGTGTCAGTATTGTCTTACAGAGAGGGTTGCGTCAATCTGGTCTTACAGAGAGGGTTACGTCAGTATGGTTTCACAGAGAGGTTTGCGTCAGTATGGTCTTACAGACTGGGTTACGTCAGTATGGTCTTACAGAGTGGGTTACGTCCGTATGGCCTTACGGAGTGGGCTACGTCAGTATGGTCTTACAGAGTTGGTTACGTCAGTATGGTCTTACAGAGTGGGTTACGTCAGTATGGTCTTACGGAGTGGGTTATGTCAGTATGGTCTTACAGAGAGGGCTACGTCAGAATGGTTTTACAGAGAGGGTTATGTCAGTATGTCTTACACAGAGGTTTGCGTCAGTATGGACGTACAGAGAGACTATACGTCAGTATAGTTTTACAGAGAGGTTTGCGTCAGTATGGTCTTACAGAGTGAGTTGCGTCAGTATGGTCTTACAGAGACGGTTATGTCAGTATAGTTTTACAGAGAGGTTTGCGTCAGTATGGTCTTACAGCGTGGGTTACGTCAGTATGGACTTAGAGAGAGGGTTAGCTAAGTATGGGTTTACAGAGAGGGTTACGTCGGTATGGTCTGACAGAGTAGGTTACGTCAGTATGGACTTATGGAGTGGGCTACGCCAGTATGGGCTTACAGAGTGGGTTACGTCAGTATGGACTTACGGAGGGGGTTATGTCAGTATGGTCTTACAGAGTGGGTTACGTCAGTATGCTCTTACAGAAATGGTTACGTCAGTGTGGACTGACATAGAGTGGTACGTCAGTATGGTCTTACAGAGAGGGTTACGTCAGTATGGACCTATAGAGAGAGTGACGTCAGTATGGAACTACAGAGAGGGTTACATCAGTATGGTCTTACAGAGTGGGTTACGTCAGTATGGTCTTATATAGTGGGTAACGTCAGTATGGACTTACAGAGAGGGTTACGTCAGTATGGACTTACAGAGAGGGTTACGTCAGTATGGACTTACAGAGAGGGTTACGGCAGTATGGTCTTACAGACAGGGTTACGTCAGTATGGGCTAAGAGAGTGGGTTGAGTTAGTATGGTCTCACAGAGACGGTTACCTCAGTTTAGTTTTACAGAGCTGTTTGCGTCAGTATGGACTTACAGATAGGGTGGCGTCAGTATGGGCTTACAGAGAGGTTTGTGTCAGTATGGTCTTACAGAGTGGGTTACGTCAGTATGGTCTTACAGATTGGGTTATGTCAGTATGGTCTTACGGAGTGGGTTATGTTAGTATGGTCTTACAGAGAGGACTACGTCAGAATGGTTTTACACAGAGGTTTGCGTCAGTATGGACTTACAGAGAGGGTTACGTCAGTATGGTCTTACAGAGTGGTTTACATCAGTATGTTCTTATAGAGAGGGTTACGTCAGTATGGTCCTACAGAGTGGGTTACCTCAGTATTGTCCTAGAGACACGGTTACACCAAGATCGTCTCATGTAATGATTTACGTTCAGTTGGTCTAACCAGATTCATCTGCCCAGATGATCTTATATATAGGGCTTCATTCAGGTGGTCTTATCGAGAGAATTACGTCCAACTGGTCAGTATGGTCTTACAGAGGGGGTTATGTTAGTGTGGTCCTACAGAGAGGGTTACGTCAGTATTGTTTTACAGAGAGGGTGACGTCAGTATGGACTTACGGAGGGGGTTACGTCAGTATGGTCTTACAGAGTAGATTTCGTCAGTATGCTCTTACAGAAACGGTTACGTCAGTGTGGACTGACATAGAGTGTTACGTCAGTATGGTCTTACAGAGAGGGTTGCGTCGGTATGGTCTTACAGAGTGGGTTACGTCAGTATGAACATAAGGAGAGGGCTACGTCAGTATGGGCTTACAGAGTGGGTTACGTCAGTATGGACTTACGGAGGGGGTTATGTCAGTATGGTCTTACAGAGTGGGTTACGTCAGTATGCTCTTACAGAAATGGTTACGTCAGTGTGGACTGACATAGAGTGGTACGTCCGTATGGTCTTACAGAGAGGGTTACGTCAGTATGGACCTATAGAGAGAGTGACGTGAGTATGGAACTACAGAGAGGGTTACATCAGTATGGTCTTACAGAGTGGGTTACGTCAGTATGGACTTAAGGAGAGGGCTACGTCAGTATGGTCTTACAGAGTGGGTAACGTCAGTATGGTCTTATAGAGTGGGTAACGTCAGTATGGACTTACAGAGAGGGTTACGTCAGTATGGACTTACAGAGAGGGTTTACATCAGTATGGACTTACAGAGAGGGTTACGGCAGTATGGTCTTACAGACAGGGTTACGTCAGTATGGGCTAAGAGAGTGGGTTGAGTTAGTATGGTCTCACAGAGACGGTTACCTCAGTTTGGTTTTACAGAGCTGTTTGCGTCAGTATGGACTTACAGATAGGGTGGCGTCAGTATGGGCCTACAGAGAGGTTTGTGTCAGTATGGTCTTACAGAGTGGGTTACGTCAGTATGGTCTTACAGATTGGGTTATGTCAGTATGGTCTTACGGAGTGGGTTATGTCAGTATGGTCTTACAGAGAGGACTACGTCAGAATGGTCTTACACAGAGGTTTGCGTCAGTATGGACTTACAGAGAGGGTTACGTCAGTATGGTCTTACAGAGTGGTTTACATCAGTATGTTCTTATAGAGAGGGTTACGTCAGTATTGTCCTAGAGACACGGTTACACCAAGATCGTCTCATGTAATGATTTACGTTCAGTTGGTCTAATAGATTCATCTGCCCAGATGATCTTATATATAGGGCTTCATTCAGGTGTTCTTATCGAGAGAATTACGTCCAACTGGTCAGTATGGTCTTACAGAGGGGGTTATGTTAGTGTGGTCCTACAGAGAGGGTTACGTCAGTATTGTTTTAAAGAGAGGGTGCCGTCAGTATGGACTTACGGAGGGGGTTACGTCAGTATGGTCTTACAGAGTAGATTTCGTCAGTATGCTCTTACAGAAACGGTTACGTCAGTGTGGACTGACATAGAGTGTTACGTCAGTATGGTCTTACAAAGAGGGTTGCGTCGGTATGGTCTTACAGAGTGGGTTACGTCAGTATGAACTTAATGAGAGGGCTACGTCAGTATGGTCTTACAGAGTGGGTTATGTCAGTATGGTCTTACAGAGTGGGTTACGTCAGTATGGACTTACAGAGAGTGTTACGTCAGTATGGACTTACAGAGAGGGTTACGGCAGTATGGTCTTACAGAGAGGGTTACGTCAGTATGGGCTAAGAGAGTGGGTTGAGTTAGTATGGTCTCACAGAGACGGTTACCTCAGTTTGGTTTTACAGAGAGGTTTGCGTCAGTATGGTCTTACAGATAGGGTGGCGTCAGTATGGGCTTACAGAGAGGTTTGTGTCAGTATGGTCTTACAGAGTGGGTTACGTCAGTATGGTCTTACAGATTGGGTTATGTCAGTATGGTCTTACGGAGTGGGTTATGTCAGTATGGTCTTACAGAGAGGACTACGTCAGAATGGTCTTACACAGAGGTTTGCGTCAGTATGGACTTACAGAGAGGGTTACGTCAGTATGGTCTTACAGAGTGGTTTACATCAGTATGTTCTTATAGAGAGGGTTACGTCAGTATGGTCCTACAGAGTGGGTTACCTCAGTATTGTCCTAGAGACACGGTTACACCAAGATCGTCTCATGTAATGATTTACGTTCAGTTGGTCTAATAGATTCATCTGCCCAGATGATCTTATATATAGGGCTTCATTCAGGTGGTCTTATCGAGAGAATTACGTCCAACTGGTCAGTATGGTCTTACAGAGGGGGTTATGTTAGTGTGGTCCTACAGAGAGGGTTACGTCAGTATTGTTTTACAGAGAGGGTGACGTCAGTATGGACTTACGGAGGGGGTTACGTCAGTATGGTCTTACAGAGTAGATTTCGTCAGTATGCTCTTACAGAAACGGTTACGTCAGTGTGGACTGACATAGAGTGTTACGTCAGTATGGTCTTACAGAGAGGGTTGCGTCGGTATGGTCTTACAGAGTGGGTTACGTCAGTATGAACATAAGGAGAGGGCTACGTCAGTATGGTCTTACAGAGTGGGTTACGTCAGTATGGTCTTACAGAGGGGGTTACGTCAGTATGGACTTACAGAGAGTGTTACGTCAGTATGGACTTACAGAGAGGGTTACGGCAGTATGGTCTTACAGAGAGGGTTACGTCAGTATGGGCTAAGAGGGTGGGTTGAGTTAGTATGGTCTCACAGAGACGGTTACCTCAGTTTGGTTTTACAGAGAGGTTTGCGTCAGTATAGTCTTACAGAGAGGGTGGCGTCAGTATGGGCTTACAGAGAGGTTTGTGTCAGTATGGTCTTACAGAGTGGGTTACGTCCGTATGGTCTTACAGAGTGAGTTGCGTCAGTATGGTCTTACAGAAACGGTTATGTCAGTATAGTTTTACAGAGAGGTTTGCGTCAGTATCGTCTTACAGAGTGGGTTACGGCAGTATGGACTTACAGAGAGGGTTACGTAAGTATGGGTTTACAGAGAGGGTTACGTCAGTATTGTCTGACAGAGTGGGGCTACGCCCGTATGGTCTTACGGAGTGGGCTACATTATTATACTCTTACAGCGTGGGTTACGTCGGTATGGTCTTACAGAGTAGGTTACGTCAGTATGGACTTATGGAGTGGGCTACGTCAGTATGGGCTTACAGAGTGGGTTACGTCAGTATGGACTTACGGAGTGGTTTATGTCAGTATGGTCTTACAGAGAGGGTTACGTCAGTATGGTCTTACAGAGAGGGTAACGTCAGTATGGTCTTACAGAGTGGGTTGAGTCAGTATGGTCTTACAGAGAGGGTTGCGTCAGTTTTACAGAGGTTTGCGTCAGTATGGTCTTACAGTGTGGATTACGTCAGCATGGTCTTAATGATTGGGTTACGTCAGTATGGTCTTACGGAGTGGGTTACGTCAGTATGGGCTTACATAGAGGGCTACGTCAGAATGGTCTTACAGAGAGGGTTATGTCAGTATAGTCTTACACAGAGGGTTGCGTCAGTATGGACTTACAGAGAGGGTTATGCCAGTATGGTCTTACAGAGTGAGTTGCGTCAGTATGGTTTTACAGAGAAGGTCCTCGGTATGGTTTTACAGAGTGGGTTACCTCAGTATGGTCTTACAGAGTGGGTTACGTCCGTATGGCCTTACGGAGTCGGCTACGTCCTTATGGTCTTACAGAGTTTGTTACGTCAGTATGGTCTTACAGAGTTTGTTACGTCAGTATGGTCTTACAGAGTGGGTTACGTCAGTATGGACTTACGGAGTGGGCTACGTCAGTATGGTCTTACAGACTGGGTTACGTCAGTATGGACTTACTGAGTGGGTTATGTCAGTATGGTCTTACAGAGAGGGTTACGTCAGTATGGACTTACAGAGAGGGTTACGTCAGTATGCTCTTACAGAGAGGGTTACGTTAGTTTGGTCTTACAGAGTGGGTTGAGTCAGTATGGCCTTACAGAGAGGGTTACGTCAATTCGGTTTTAAAGAGAGCTTAGCGTCCGTATGGTCTTACAGAGAGGGTTACGTCAGTATCGTCTTACAGATTGGGTTACCCCTGTATGGCGTTAAGGCGTGGGCTACGTCAGTATGGTCTTACAGAGTATGTTACATCAGTATGGTCTTACAGAGTGGGTTACGTCAGTATGGACTTACGGAGTGGGCTACGTCAGTATGGTCTTACAGAGTGGGTTGCGCCAGTATGGTCTTACAGAGAGGGTTACGTCAGTATGGTCTTACAGATTGGATTACGTCAGTATGGTCTTACGGAGTGGGTTATGTCAGTATGTTCTTACAGAGAGGGTTACGTCAGTATGGTCTTACAGAGTGACTTGCATCAGTATGGTCTTACAGAGAGGGTTACGTCAGTATGGTTTTGCAGAGTTTTGCGTCGGTATGGTCTTACAGAGAAGGTTGCGTCAGTATGGTTTTACAGAAAAGTTTGCGTCAATATGTATTTCAGAGAAGGTTACGTCAGTATGATTTTACAGAGAGGTTTGCGTCAGTATGGTCTTACAGAGTGGGTTACGTCAGTGTGGTCTTACGGAGTGGGTTATTTCAGTATGGTCTTACAGAGAGGGTTACGTCAGTATGGTCTTACAGAGAGGTTTGCATCAGTATGGACTTACATAGATGGTTACGTCAGTATGGGCTTACAGAGATGGTTGCGTCAGGATGGTCTTATAGAGTGTGTTGCGTCAGTATGGTCTTACAGAGAGAGTTACGTCAGTATGGTCTTACACAGAGATCGTCTCATGTAATGAGTTGCGCTCAGTTGGTCTAACAGATTCATCCGCTCACACGATCTTATATATAGAGCTTCAGTCAGGTGGTCTTATCGAGAGAATTACGTCCAGCTAGTCTCGTCTAGCGGGTTACTTATAGGTGGTCTTATCTGGAAAGTCTACGTCCAGATGGTCTTATATAGAGTGTTACATACAGAGAATACTATTCTAGAAAATTTACCACTGAAATATTCATTGGTCATTGGGCCAGTCATTCCAGTGATAAATTTACAAATATAGTCTTCTCTTGACCAACGAATGGACATTCCTCAAGACCATTGCGGTGACAGGTTCTTACCGGATTTCCCATTAATGGGTTTGGTCTTAACAAATATACATTGAAGTTTATCACACAGTGTAATTGACAATCGTGAAATAAACCATTTCACGTAATAGAAGGTGGCTGGCATTTAAATATCACGACTATAAAGACCACTGTAAACAAGCAATGCAGTACAGTCTATGTAGTTTACGAGTTGCCTGTGAACTTGCATCTTTTCTTTTTGAAAACAATGTTGCTGATTGATAGTGATAAGACAATAACAACAATAATAACAACAACAACAACAACAACAACAACAACAACAACAACAACAACAACAACAACAACAACGACGACGACGACGACGACGACGACATTAACACCCTTCAGCGACATTGTTTTTAATATGAATAGACACCTATATTCCACTCTCATACGAGAACTTGATGTTTTCCCTCAGCAGTGACTGTTTCCTAACATGTTTCATTGCATTTTCATGGCCAGGCCATTGTTTTAATTGTTTGGCAATTCCTGTAAAATCTTCACGTTATGGCAAACATTATACAACTTTGTTGCTACGGGAACCTATTAGAAATTTCACTAATTCCTGTTCTCAGACATTTGTATTTCATCAATGGAATATAGTTTTCTGGGAATTGATAGTCATAGAGTTCAGGGATCGATCGACGCCAACACTGGCGAAGTGTGGGTGGAACTTATCTAGAGGCGGGTGAAGCATAGCTAAAACTGGAATGGTCCATTGTTTATATCATAGGAACCGATGCTATACCAAGGAATGTGTAGTGTAATTTCAGTCTTCGCACATTTACCTCCAAAAAATAAACCCTGTAATCGAATCGTTCGATTTTCTCAATAATTGGCATTGAATCGAACACCTCTTACTGTAACAGGGCTGGGCACTCATTATTATGTAAGATATATAATTTGAATTTAAGTTGGCAGGAAAATGTTACTGGGCAAAGCAGCAAAACCCTTTGAACAGTCGAATTCAAAATATTTAACAGCTTACCTGCATGGAAAATTTGAGGCTAAGATCATACTATGCATGGAATAGCGGCGTTAAACATCCATCATGGCTCTGAACAGTTTTCCTTCCACGGTCATCACAACAACATAAGCCAGAGAATATTGATTTATTATTTCATTCACATCAACTGAATGTAATATCGCTTGAACGAGTGAACGCCATTCTGACATAAACAATCGGCATGTTTCCCATCAACATCTCTAATGTTATTTTCAAATGTAGGCTACGTCATACCAGTAAATCCAAAGTAGCTAAGATATTGCGACAAACACATGGAATTTATGTTTTTGGCAGACCAGAATAGAACCAATTTGATATAGTGGTGGGGTGGGGAGTGGTGGGATTAGAGACTTGCTGTTTAATTCATCATTTTAATCGCTATGCTCTTTGACATTAGCTTTTATCATAATTCATTTCTTCATCATTCTGTGAACGTATAGCTGCATTAGTCGACCAACTTTGTATGAAGAGTTTAATCAGTTTATTACTGAATTCCTACATTGCCAATATGCTTGAGGTGGCTGGGTCATGTGACCCAATGTGCAACGCAAAGCCAATCTTTATGCCATTTATAATGCTTTGATACAGTATGGAAACTCGTATGCTGGCGTTCTTTAAAGATGTCACTTTAAACGTTGGCATCCTCATTTTGGAGAATTGTAATACTTTTGGTTGATTGGATCAGCTGAGAGGTTAGTGGTGGACGCTATGCTGTTTTACATAGACAACGATAATTGTAGATGACCGTTAAAAGATAGCAAGACGTAGCAATATTGAGCACAATAGATGAATCCCGATTTAGATATGTCATGACCATCTCTAGCTAAACTCCGCGGTTGATCGGTGCATTTATTTGATACAAGGAATGGCTCAATCTAGTTTCTGAATTATGAACATCTCAAAGCAAACGTGAATTACTCTGCAGAGTCTTTATCTCATGAGGGATGCGCAGGGGCCCAATGATTTTTGTTAGTTATATTGCTAAGTCAGTATTTGATATATTCAATCTAAGTGTCAGTTTTTTTCTACTTCACAGTGGCTTTGAGGATCGATTTAATACCTAATTTTCTAAAAGCGGTGTTTTTGAATAAATGACATTTTCCAGGAATGGCATTGCAGGTATTCCGTAATATGACGTGTAATCAATACATCACACAAGTGTTCTCACGGACAAATTAGCTCACTAGGCACCTTCCCTACTCCTCATCAGTAGTTTCTACTGTAAAACAATTTACTAACATGGCCATAACATTTTCCTGATATCATTAACTACAACATACATAATTTATTAAATAAATAGCATCGACATACCTCTGTACATATAATTTCCTTGGTGTTAATTTGAGATTGTCAACTAAACATTCTCGAGACGTTCTCGTCTAGATTGTCTTCACATCTAAAAGGTTACTTCCAAATGCTCTTGTCCCGAGGGTCATGTCCATTTATATAGAGGTTTACGTCAAGAGTTTCTCATCTCACTTCGTTTTATATAGAGGGTTGTGTCAAGATGATAGTATCTAGAGAGATACGTGAAGATGGAAGTTTATAGAGGGATAGGTCCAGATTGAATCATGTAGAGGGTTTGTCAAAGCGGTCTTACCTCAGTTGGTTTTATATAGAGGCTTCCGTCCAGAAGGTGTTATATAAAAGCGTACCTGCTTATATAGAAGCTTTTATCCGCATGGTCCTATCAAGTGTGTTTCGTCTGAATGCTTTATGCTGAGTCCGGGCCGTCTAATGTAGTGGGCTACATCCAGAGAAGAATATTCCTGAAGATTTACCACTAGAATGACTGACTCTGTTATCGGGCAAGTCATTCCAGTGGTAAAATTTCAAAAATCCTGTTCTTTTGACCATTGAATGGGCTTTCCTCACGACTACTGCGGAGATTATGCATTGACATATACCAGCAATTCATTCTTGTCAATTCATTTAATTGACATTCGTAAAATAAACTATTTCCATTCATAGAAGGTGGCTGGCATTTAAATGTCAAGTCCATAATAAAATCACTGTAGACACGCAAGACAGTAAATGTCTAGGCAGTTTATAGGTCGCTTTTTAATTTACATCCACTTAATGTGACGTTCTGCAGTGAATTCCCACAGCTGGTCTTATTGAAAACAATGTTGTTGATTGATATTGCTAAGCAAGTAAACGACAACAACCTTTAGCAACATTGCTTTCTAAATCGAATAGCCACCTATATTCCACTCTCATACCCGGTCTCAATGCTTTTGCTCGGCAGTCAAAGTTGACTAACAGTCGGGTTTTATTGTATTTTCAGTGTCAAGCCATTTCCCCAATTCTTTGGCAATTCCTGGAAAACGTCCACGTTATTGGAGACATCCTGATTTAATACAACTGTGTTGCTACGCGGGCTATTTTTTTTTTTTAGAGGTTTCTCTAATTCCATTTCTTCGACTCTTGTATTTCATCACTGGAATGACTCGTTCGGTTGCTCGGTTGGCTCTTGGCCTGTAAATCGGCATTCCTCAAGACCACTACAGAGACCGGGTTTGGCCGCCATCTTAAGGAAAAGATTAAATTCCAGCAGCCTCGTGGAGATAAATCATGCAATTTAATGGATCTTTCCAGTTTATCCATCCATCATATGACGACATAATCAATTACGTGACGTGTAGTATGACGTCATAATCGTCTAGGCCAGACTTCTTCAACAGTGGTTTGACAACTGCCCGCTTAAATGTCATTGGCATGAGGCCAGATTCTAAGCTGGAATTAACCAGCATAGTTATTGTTGGGAGCAAGATGTCAATGTTTTCAAGCACGATTTTCGTAGGAATGGGATCGAGAGTACAAAATGTTGGTTTTAATTCCTTTAAAAGAGCCATTATATCGCTTTCAGAAAATGAAGTGAAATTGTCAAAAGTTTTATGAGCGAACATGGTTTGATTGGAGAGAAACGCAGCTGAATCATTTGACTGTTGCAATTGTGTACGGATATCCTCGATCTTGTCATGAAAGAAGTCAGAAAATGAGCGGGCGATCATTGTAGGATCATCACCATGTGGTAGAGAACAATCTCTTTTCTTACCCAATAAGGCAAACATTGTATTGTACAATTCCTTAGGGTTAGACTTGCTTTCTAGAATCTTATCATTAAAAAAGGATTGTTTAGCACTCGCAACAGTCTTAGTGACGATGTTTCTCGCATCAACATAAATCTGACGATGTACTTCTAGATTTGATTTCCTCCATCGTCTCTCCGCCTTTCGTCTGTTTGATTTGGCTATTGCAACCTCGGGTGTAAAAAGCCAATGCGACTGTTGTCTCTGAGGAATTGTTTTTAACTTCTCAGGAGCATGCACGTCTAGAAGACGTACTAGTTCTGTGTTATAAAGGTTAGCAAGACGTTCACAGTCAGGTGGTGGCGATGTTATCAATACAGAGCACTCAAGGTCGTGACGGAAAGCAGACATGTCAATTTTCTTGAGGTTTCTACAGGGTATGGATACGACAGGTAGAGATGCCTTAATAGTACTGAGATTAACGATTACTAACTGATGATCGGACATTTGGAGGTCCTTCACTAATGCATTCTGTACACCATTATCAGATTCTCGGCTTACAGAAGAAGTCTGGCCTAGACGAAGATACTCTAAAAAACTATAGACCTGTCTCGAACCTGCCTTTTATGTCTAAGCTAATCGAGAAGGCGGTGTTCAAAAGACTATCAGCTCATGTAAGTGACAATGCGTTATATGAACCGTTTCAGTCAGCGTACCGTCAGCGTCATAGCACGGAGACTGCTCTATTATGCGTCCTCAATAATATTCGAGAGGCGGTAGACAGAGGTAATGTGTCATTGTTGCTACTCCTTGACCTCAGTGCCGCATTTGATACGATAGACCATCATTTACTTATGTCACAATTGAGTAGTGTATTTGGTTTACAAGGCACTGTCTGGAACTGGTTTCACTCATATTTATCCGATAGACACCAGTCTGTATATATTAACGGCACACTTTCAGAACCAGTCAATCTCGTGTGTGGTGTGCCTCAGGGGTCTATTCTAGGTCCGGTGTTATTTACACTCTACACACAACCACTTGGATCGGTTATTGATCAGCACAACATTATGCGTCACTTCTATGCTGATGACACACAGCTTGTCATTAGTTTTGAACCTTCAACATGTACTGCACGCTTAGCAACAAGTCAGCTCAATATGTGTTATATAGACATTAAAGAGTGGATGACTACAAACATGCTGAAACTTAACGATGAAAAGACCGAAGCTCTGTTAGTCGGGCCAGCAAACCGACGTGCTAAGACTGACCTATGTGACATCACAGCTGGAAATAGTCAAATAAAGCTGTCAACTGTCGTAAAGGATCTTGGTGTATACTTAGACAATGAACTGACTATGGATAAACATGTTAGTTACATCTGCAAAGTCTGCTATTTTCAATTGCGCAATATCGGCAGCATCAGGCGCTATATCACAAAAGAGGCCGCGATCATGCTAGTACGAGCATTGATAACGTCGCGCCTGGATTATTGTAATAGCCTCCTGATTGGCGCCTCAAAAGAACTTATTCAGCGACTTCAGGTGGTCCAGAACACTGCAGCGAGAATCATATCCCTGTGTGCCAAGCGAGAACACATTACTCCGGTCCTACATGATTTGCACTGGCTCCCCATTGTGCAAAGAATAACTTTTAAGACACTATGTCTGACATACCAATGTGTATCTGGCACAGCACCAGCCTATCTCTCTGACCTTGTACAACCTTACATTCCTGGTCGCTCTCTCAGATCTGCAAATCTAAATCTACTAAAAGTACCTAAGGTCAACTCTAAAACATATGGCCATAAAACTTTCTCTTTCACTGCAGCTACCGAATGGAATAACTTACCAAATGAAATTAGAAACTCATCAACTTTAGAAATCTTTAAATCCAATCTTAAATTCTATTTATTTCAAATAGCATATCCATAGAATACTTACGCGCGTTAGCGCTTAGAGCATGCAGTTGCATGGATTAAGCGCTCTAAAAATGTACTATTATTATTATTATTATTATTATTATAATCAATTACGACATGAATGACGTTGATCAAAACGTCACGAACCCATAATTGAAGACGAACTAAGCGTTGCTGTACGAATTGTATGTCTTTACTATTTAATAAACGGGCTGTTGACTAGTATAGGCAGCAACATCGCTGAAGCATCTCGTCTTGTCCGGTAGATGAGACGGGTTGAGACAACCTGCTTTCTGAAAGTGAGGCAGACACTTTTGACCAGATTCCACAAAACAAATCTGCAGTTGCAAAAGGCTGGTTTGTCCCTTAACATAGCTGTATAGCTACCTGAGTCTCTCTTGAACTAAGTCTTGCATACGCAAATTGATGAATTTGAGCAGAAAAGTGTGCACGAGTGCTGCCACAGTAACTATAAGGATGATAAGCAATGTATTCAGAAGGCAAAATAGCACCATGATGAGCTAAGCATGGCAGAGAATGTTCGACTATCACCTATAGATAAGCATTGCATCAACATTTCAAACATGTAGTTCTCATAAAAGGTTCAAATTTCTATTAAATATTGTGCAGCTTGCCAACAAATAGGCGCATAGAATCGGCAACAAACCTCGTCAAATGTCATCTACATGATCAGTTTAAAAGCATAGTCAGAAGTTGTGAAGTTCACAGCTATTCTTAACTTTAACTTAACTTAACTTAACTTAACTTAACTTAACTTAACTTAACTTAACTTAACTTAACTTAACTTAACTTAACTTAACTTAACTTAACTCACAGAACAGCAAAAATCACCAAATGTACAAGTTGATGCCAACTTGGCCGATGAGAGTTTGAGAATTTGAGATGTTTCTGCCCATTGCTGTTTGTGCATGGACATAGCTAACCAGTACTCCCATTCACGATGGGTTGAAACTTTTTTTAAATGTAGAGATATGGTTTTCGAGTCTGTATCTATGTGTGTTCGTCACCTACTGTACTGGAGAGCGACTCTTGGAAACATTTAACGTTATTTCTGAGCTCTACTGTAAGCTACGTGATGCAAATTAACATCCGATATTTCTGCCCTGCGCGGACATATAAGTATCCACGTGGTCAGTAAATCTAATACATTACTCTGATTATATAAGACGACTTGTATAATCAAACTCGGCTTATGTAAAAATAAGATTATTATCTATCAATGAACGCGGCTAATTTATTAACCTAGACACAGTTTATATGATTCAGTATTGTCCTGTCACCGGGTCGTTTTAAGGTAGCTGAGGTGAGGCTGGAGACCTTATTAAGGTGGGGCCTCTTTCACCAGTCGATTGGACCAGAAGTCCTCAGCTGGATATTTTTAAAATTTATAATTTCTCAAAAAGCATCTCCTGCATTTTAGGGGTGAACATAGTATAGTTCAGAAATAACATAACATGTTTCCAAACAACATAAAAAGTGTTGTTTAATAATTCGAACATAAATGGATTGGAGGCCATTGCTGCCCAATCATTGGAGGTGGAACGCCAGCTTCAACAGAATCCAGCACCATCATCGTCTCTCGTGCTAGTTGCTGTATTAGTCGATGGCACGTTATTTTGGCGGCCCTTCTTGAGGCGCTAAGTCAACCTTTAGTTTTTTGGTCCAGACACATAGGGAGTTATGCCTCAAACGGCTTATTGTCTGCTTAACCTTAGTAACAGGCTGTCTTCCTGGTGGATGAGCCCGGGTAGCCTTTCTTGGCATGTACTCATTGGACTACTCCCTCAGGCAGACGGCGCATACATGTTGCCGGTCGACGGGCCTAGGAAGCCGATAAGCCACTCCCAATCCACGTGTCAGCACAACCACATATAACAAGACATGGACAGGATAACTCACAATGTCATTTAGAAAGCAGCGTATCTAGTTACGGCGAAGGTTGAAGAAGAACACCCCGCTCTGATTGGACGTCATAACCTAAAGGACTCGCTCCAGCCACCTTCTTCAGTCCTTTTAGGGGTTATGACGTCCAATCATAATCTGACGTCGTAGAGCTCATGACGATCACGTGATTATGATGGCATGCTACATATACATGCGCGATGGCAATCTTACCAACTCAAAAACATATTTTATCGCCAATTTTAATTCACTGATATCTCCGCCGATCCTGAACCGATTTCAGTTCTATAAATAGATTCGCGCTTCTCGACGAATCGTGGTTCTAATTTATACCAAGATAGAGCGAAATGGGCCCATAATTTAAGAAATCGCGTAGTATGGGCGACTTTATACATAGGGATGTCATTCACCATACACTAATTAATACACTAGGCGCTTCTACGGAACTTGGGAATTTGCGAATTCTCTTTAGTGGCTACACGCACAGACCTTTATAACTAGCGCGGATGTGGCTGGAGCATCTCAGCCTGAGTCGTTTCGTACCCAGGCGACACGGGTCGGTTTGTACCCAAATGAGCGATCCGCGCTACAATAGTGTAATGGACCCTTCCAGTATATCCATCCATCATATGATGTCGTATGACGTCATAATCAACTACGTGACGTGTAGGATGACGTTATAATTAATTGCAGCATGAATGACTCTATTTAGTCTGTCTTAAACGCTTACTAGTCCGAATTGAATGTCTTTACTATTTAATAAACATGATGTCGAATATTCAAGTTGAAACTAATTTAACCATAGGCAGCAACAGCACCTAAGTCAAATTAGTTTCAAAATATTCAATGCTTACCTTACAGTTTTCTGGATAATTGATAGTTAAAGAGTTCGGGGATCGATCGATCCCAACACGAGCGAGGTGTGGATGGAGCTTAGCTAGAGATAGGCGGGCCATAGCTAAAACTGAAGAGGGCCATGAGAGTTAGGTTGCTTAATATTCTGGTCGGAAAGAATGTGGCTCTTTTAATTATTATGAAGATAAACTGAGTGAAGTTTCTTTATTCCTTTGTCGTTCGTTGATTGTGTTTAGTTGAAGTTTTGTGATTATTAAATCCTTCGTAATTCTTTTTTTATCTCTGATCTTAGTCGGTTTCACGACACTTATGTCTATAGACTATAATCTATTTCTCTATTGATTTGTCAAGCGATATAGATTTTCTTTCATTATCCGGTTGGCCCACAACAATTCATAAACCATCTCATTACCGCAGTGAAATTACATATTTGGTGAATTTCGGATGCCCTTAAAATCTGTGTATGCCCTGGGCGCAATGCTCATTGCTTCCTATTGATAAGCGGATCGTGCCTACATGTCATCATCGTATTATGTGGGCAAAGGTAGATTTTATCATCCCTTGATCTTCCCGTCGACAAGAAATCTGATTCCGGTCCTGTATCCGGATTACTATAAGAAATCAGAAATCCAAGTTTACACTTTACAGGAAGTACCAACATATCCTGTGTTATAAACTGAGTCAACCCGTATAAAATAATTTCTGGTAAACAGCCACTGACAGACTGAGAAACACGCTCAAATACAACACATCACATTTGCCCAACAATGTAAACACATGCCTGCGTCCGTGCGGTTTTTTGGTGGGACGGGACGGAAGTGCGTGTGTTTACTGATACTTCGACGTTACGGGAAAACAAGAATTAAACTTCGCTTATCCTTTTCAAATTGATCAAATGTAAAATCACGTGAACGATTGAATGCCAGTCTGACATAAACATTCATATATTCTCAGAAACCATGTAAAATCCGTTACCAAAGTGCATCGTAACCCCAAAGCAGCTCATATATTGCAACCGATGTATGTCATTTATCGCTTTGTTAGACAAAAATCAAGGCAATTTGCTTAACGGGATATTGATTGCGTGCTGTTTAACTCACCTCGCAAACGCCGCGCTCTTTGACATTAACTTTTATCATCACCAAGCCTCATGTTTGCTCTGTGAAGATGGAGCTCCGTTAGTCGGCCAGTTTTGTAGCATGAACTAGTCACTTTTTTACCGAATTTTACAGTGGCCATGACCTTCTGTGGGTATGTCATTTTAACCAATCTCCACTATAGCACAAACGTGACCTGTAAGGCACTACTAATTGATACAGTATATAATGGAACTTTCCATCAATCCTATGCCGTCATAATCAAATACGTGGCATGTAGGATGACGTCATAATCAATGATGTCATGAATAACGTAGATAAGTTCACCACGAACGCTTAATTGATGACGGACTACGCATGTTGGACGCTGTTGCAACCATAGGCAGCAACAGCACCCTGTCAAATTAGTTTCACAATAATCAACAGCTTACCCGTATAGTTTTATGGAAATTGATAGTCATAGAGTTCAGGGAATGATCGGCCAAGCGTGGGTGGAGCTTAGTTATAGATGGGCTGGGCATATCTAAAACTGGAAAGGTCCATTGTGATCAAGACGGCTACTGCCTGCTATCTCTTTAATCCTCCTCATTCAGTTTATTATTTTCGAGATAAAACTGCATAACTTCCACTACTAAGCCATCATCTGATACAATCAAACAAGTGTCACAATGTTCCTAAATGAACACTAGTCCGTATCTAACCACGAATCAGACACAAGATGCAACCCAGTAATAACATACCACATGTGCGCATAAATTGTTGTGATGGCATTAACATTATTGACAAACACTCCTATTAGCATAAAATCAAATTCGTTGTTTCAGTATTTGCTGTATGAATAATGTATGAATAATGCTAATGTTATCATCTTAAGATATTCACCATTTAACATTTGAACAAAGACAGTATAAATTATGAGTCAACTCTTAACAAGCGCAAGCGTGGTATAGTTGTGGCGTAGGCAACTTTGACAAAAATGTCACTGGCCAACCAACAGACCGACCGACCAAACGACCCACCGACCGACTGATCAACCGATTGACCGAACAATCGACCGATGGAATGACCGACTGCCGGACCCGCTGACAGACTGACTGTCCGATCGACCATCCGACCGACCTCCAACTGACCAACTTACCGACAGACCAACCAACCGACCGACCGAGTGACAGTCAGACTGGCAGACTGGCAGACCAACCGACATACAGAATGACCGACACTGCATCAGATATACAGACCGGCGCACACAGCGTTATACTAATTGTGAGTCTTAACTAAAAATTATATACTAGTCCCGGCGGTCTGCGGTAGTACTCCATTAAATGTTGTGAAAAACGTAGTTTATTATGACGCCGTGTGATGGATGGATAAACAGGAAGGCCCATTACAGACCATGGACAAGGAGATGCTGCATCAGCTGTCACATCAGTGACGTCAATGGAATGTAGAAAGCCATCGTGACCAGTACCGTGGTTATTTGATTGAATAAACTCGTGCTCATAATGTTATAGGACTGGGATATCACTGCACAGGCCAGATGTAAATCCTCGATGGCTGGATCAAAATTGCCTGGGGAATTAGAGAGTCAATAGTATGGAATCGGGCTAAGTTCAGATTCTTAATGACAATACGTTTATCAGATTGTGTCTCGGACAGGCGGATCAGTGTGACTAAGACCGGTAGATGAGCGAGCACACGTTATCAAGTTGCCTCAGTGAGAGAACATTTGCAGCTACGTGAAATCTTGTCTCAGTGAGAGAACATCTGCAGCTGCGTGAAAGCGTTAATCCTTGACGATTTCCGTCAACTGGATTAACTGTGACGATGGCACTGCTTAATGGAAGCTGGAAGCTCTAACAAAATCCATTGACAGACATTTGGTCATCACCACGCAATGGAAAGTCTATTATAATACAATATTTGGACATGTTTGACAATTCGCATTGATTACTTCTTTATAATAAGTTGGCGTTGCCATGTGTTCGAAAATAGGAATAAACGAATAGTTTTCAGCAGGTCTTTCTGACATAGGATGATCCATTGTGGATTGACTGAATGTTGTTGGTCTAGTGAGATTCCTTCAACAGAGAGGTGGTTGTGAGTCACAGGTTATTTGAGCTTTGTAAGCTTATATGTCCAACAACCCATGCACTCATTCACCCGCCCAGACACCAGCATATTAATATATGTATCAGTCCATGCTGCCATCCACCTAAACAAATACTTGATTAAGGGGAGAACAGATTTGTAAACTGATAGACAGACACCCGGTGGGTGACTAGACGACGGAACAAATGAATAGGCAAATGGGTGAAAGCTACAATTTCATTTCCGAATTTGGTTTAATTTATTCACTTAGTCATTGCAAAGTGCTAATTGCTTCTTTGCAATGAGTTGGTGTGGTTGTTGAAAAAATAAGATTAAAATACGACAGGTGGTTGCGGAAGAAAGGTGGTTTGTAGCTATACAAACATATATGCCCAAACAATCCATACCCCCCACACAGTAATCCATCCATCAGTCCATCCACACAGACAATCAATTGATGTCTGGGAGGCACAGACCAGTAAACCAATAGAGAGGCCAATGACAGGTGACAGGATGAGTGAACAGATAGGTGGACGAACGAATGAATGAATGAATACACGCACGCACGCATGTACGCACGCACGCACGTATGCACGCACGCCCACACGAATACACGCACAAATGCACACGTGGATGTACGCCGCACGTACGGATGCATGCACACATGAATGTATGCACGAACGAACGAACGAACGAACGCATGCATTCACGATTGCACGTATGGACGAACGTGCAAACGAAATATCAACTACCAGCAGACCAATTCCGACAGTGTATTTGTACATATAAACAGTTTAAAATTGTTTGATTTGGGACAAATATGGAGGCCTGGCACAAGCAAGTCCGTCTTTACATTGAAAAAACGTATTGGCATAGGAATTTAATTAAGAATTTCTTTACCTAAATTTGTCCTATCGAGACCAAGTTTACATTTACTTAGAGTGCCCCCCCCCCCCCACCCACCCACCCCCACCCCTTGAGATTAGTCTGATTGAACTAATCAGTAGGTCGCGTTAACAGGTAAAGGCTGGAATGGATCCTACATTATAGAGAAATCACACACACGAATGCACACACACACGCACGCACGCACGCACGCACACATACATCTGAACGATTGCACGAATGCACGCAATAATACATGCACAGAGTAACACATGCACGAATGCACGCAATAATGCATGCATGAACGCATGCACGAACAGACGCACGAATGCATGCACACACACACCACGCACTAATGTATTCACAAATTAATGCACCCACACCCACATACACACACATACACCCACGCAAGTATAGATGCACGCATGTACGGATGTTAGAGCACACACCCACACACATGCACACATACGAACAAACACACGGACGCATGCACGTACACACACACGCACGCAAGCATGCATGCACGCACGCACGCACACACACTTTTGCAGACACAAAACTAAAAGATGTCCTACGGATATGATTTCATGTTTCCCCACCATTGATTTTGGTTGGGATTAGATTTATTTAAGAATAGGTAAGAATTTATTTAAGAATAGGTAGGGAGGAATGAAACCTTGTCATTGTTAACAGGAACCATGAGGTCTAACTTTGATCTTACTAGCAAATCTTTCAGGTTTGGATTTCTATTGTAAGCTATTACTGGTCGTGCTTTGATCGGTTCCTTTAATTTAGATTGCAACTGTGAATATTCGTCTTTCATGGTTTTCGCTAATTCAACATTACGTCTATTATATATGAGTTGAAATGGGATAATTTTGTTCTTTTGTGATATGCCTGAATCTACATTTATTCCAAATGGTGCTTTTGTTTGGAGTGTTCTAATCCAATGGCCTTCTCGTTTTTGCGAAACGAACTAGTTTCTTCTTCACTGTCGAAGGTCGGAATCTGTTCTATTGGCATGATTTGAAAATGATACTCAACTGAATGATCAGGAAGTTGGAAATGTTGAGCAATTGGCGTATCTGCTGAGGTGTTAATATCAGAAACGTGGCGTCTAGCACGAACTCTAAATGCATTTTTTGTTTCAACAACATACTGCTTCTGGCAAAGGGCACAATTGATCAAATAGACTACATTCTCAGAATCACAATGCATATTTGTTCGGATATGATATTCATTTTTAGGTTGAAAACTCAGGAATGTTTGTTGGTTTACAATATAGTTGTTTACTTTGCATTTGTTTTTGTCGCATTTAGAAACTGATCCATCGCACATGATTGGTTTATTGTGTTTAATTTGAACGGGTTCAAACTCGGGTCCGCTATGAGATTTTAGATTTTCACGCTCATTGATGGTGTCTGCTTTAATTTTTCGAAGAAAACGGGATGAATAGCCTCGTGCTTTCAAAGCATCAAACAGAGTAGAGCATGCACTATTCAGATTTTGCCTGTTGCTAGAGTTTCGAAAGAATCTTATGATTTGCGATTTGATCATACATTTAAATGTGTGTGGAGGATGAACTGATTTTTTGTGAAGCAGCTGATGTGAGTCTGTTGGCTTAAAGAACACTTTATATTCTAATTTGCCAGAGGAATCAAATTGAGGACCATTATAGATCGTGACATCTAAAAAGTCAACTGGTGTTCCACTAATAGTAGCTTTTAGCTTGATGTTTGAATATTGGTTATTTAAAATGCGGAAAAATTCCCAAATGTCGTCTTCTGAATGTTGCCAAATTATGTAGATGTCATCTAGATATCTGTGGTAAAGAAGAGGCTTTTTGGTTGATTTGTTCAGTGCCTTCTCTTCCCACTCTGCAACATAAATCGTGGCAAAATTTGTGCTGAATCGTTTACCCATTGCGCATCCACAGATTTGAAGGTAATTTTCACCATTAAATTGGAAATCGTTTCCTTTAAGACTTAACTCTAAGAATTTTAGAATTTCCGTGTCTGGTCGATCTGGATCAGGAAATTTGACAAATGAATTCTTAATAGCATTGACTCCAGCATCAATATCTATTTTGGTATACATAGCATCTATATCTAATGTGACTAAATATGCATCTTTCGGAACTGACAATTTGGATAAATTTGAAAGAAAGTGTTCTGTGTTCTTGAGAAAGCTCTTGTGTCTATTAGCAATGGGCTTTAAATAGTAATCAATATATTCTGAAATGCCATAAGACTCACTGCCACAGTCTGAAATGATGGGTCATCCAGGTGGTGTCAATGGATCTAACCAGGTGCAGATAGGTTTATGGATTTTAGGCAAGATATAAAATGTCCGATTTTGTGGATTATTCTCACCTAGTAGATACTTTAGCTGTTTCTTATCGATGTACTTATCTGTATGCAATGAATTAAGTATTTCAATGAAATTTTGTCGGTTTTGAGGCCAAATTAAATTATCAAGTTTTCTGTAATGCCTGGTGTTAGTTAACTGCATTTCGGCCTCGCGGATGTAGTTTTCTCTAGACATAATCACAGTTGCTGAACCTTTATCGGCTGGTTTTATAATAATATTCTGATTTCTACGTAATTCGTTGATAGCCTGTCGCTGATTTTTCAGATGGTGAGAGATCATAGTCAGCTGCTAAATTGACAAGGTTTGTTCCTAATCATATGTTAGGGGAGCTATTGCCTTGACCCACATTTAGTTTAAACTAAGTACCGTCAACCAAAGGTTATAAATACAATTAGCTGTTTCTTTCGTCTAATGGATTCTATCCTTCTCAAGATGAAAATTGGCATCAGAAATTTTGGGGATGACCTTATCAATGTGGCAGTTGGACATTGCTGATTCGTTGATGCGCTTGAGACAGTACTTTTGCCTGTCTGACAAGCTATCAGAGAAGTTAATCTCAGCAAAGTGCAACTCCGCATTAGGGAAGCTATTTTTAAATTCACAAGCCATGAACCGTAAATGTCTTGAGGCTTTGGTTGGATGCTCATTGTTGGAGTTGCTGCCAATATTCAGGATGATCTTCTCCGGGCTAAGGCCATCCTGGTGTCGCATAGCCATTGTTCTGAAATGTGATAATGCGGCACCAGGATAGCACTCAACCTGGATGTCAGGATGGACGTCTAAATCAATTCGGGCTAGATTAGAGGACCCTATCATCAGAATCTTTTTGGTGATTCTGGGGATCCTCCACAGGCCCTTGCTATGCGATTGATGACGATACTGACCAAACTTCCTATCAGACAGGTCACTATTATTCTCCCTATGAGGGAGAGGAGGCGGAGATGGAGGAAGAGGAGCAGAAGAGGGTGCGTGAGGAGAAGAGAGATGAAGAGTAGGAGGAAGAGCAGGAGGAGGGATGGAGAGAGGAATTGCAAGAGGAGAAGATTGAGTATGAGAGGCAAGAGGCGGGATTGAGAGAGGTGATGCAAAAAGAGTAGGAGATCGAGGAGGAAGAGGAGGAGGCGTGATTGAGAGAGGAGAGGGAGGAAGAGGAGAAGATCGAGTCAGAAGGTGGCGAGGAGAAGCTAGTGGAAGAGATGAGGAAGAGTTGCTAGGTGGTAGATTGGGGGAACAGTGAGTAACAACCCGACAACGGCGCACTGGAGGAGAATTGGTCTTTGGGAAAGCCGGCCATGACTCTGTTACATCATCACCATCAGGTGCTGGTGTTGATGATGTATACAGATTCGTCCACTTGGAAGTGGTAGGTGAGGGTGTGAAGGTGGTTGGTGACCGTTGTCGTTTGTTAGTCATTGTTGAATGTGAACCTGAACCTGTACTCGGCGTGGCTGCCGGTGCTGGTACATACATCACTCTGTTTTGCTCATCACTAGCTATTTCTGTCAAAAATTTCCAAAGATTTGTGATTGTCGTTGTGGCCAATTAATTTCCAAAATTTTGCCTACCCCATTTCAATGCTATACATTTGGCTCGGTGTAGATCAAGAATTACATTAGATTCGGCCACTTTTACCTCTGCTTTTAATTTGTCCAATTTGCTTAGATAATGTTTGATTAGATTTTCTATGCAGCTATGAGCCCAAATTTGGTTTATCATGCTGGTCGATTTCAAAAGTTCGTCATCTCGTAAGGCAGGGCAGAAAAACGAGTTCATCTCCTCCATTTTCATGCTTAGGGATTTCGGAAGAGAGTCTGATGCCAAATGCGCTCGTAAAAGACCAAGGTGATGCAAGCATTGCAACACATGGAAGTACATCTTAACCAGTCTCTGAAAGGCCTGAAGAGACTGGTTAGGAGCACATTTGGTTGAAGAAAGTTTGGACGCTGGGTTGCCAGATTTGCGTCCTTTACCCACTGGGCCATTGAAATTCTTGGCCATTCTAGAACGTAATCAAATTTCTATAGATTTATGTCAAACTTAGTCAGAAAGATTCAAAATAGTTAAATACCAAATATTAACTAGAGCGATATGTGTTGAAACAATTTAGAAACTGAAAAATAAGAACAATTAATACAAGATTATTATATATATATAAAATTAAAGCTTACACTGTCAGTTGCTGGAATGCTTTCGACGTAATGGTCTTCGTCATGCAGCAAAAAACTGGTCTAATGGCAACTGATAATTCTTACATATTTATAGGAGAATTACTGCAATGGTGACCACTGATTTAATATTAATTCAGTCTCTCCACAAAAGATCAAACCAAACCCGAAGACCTGCTTTAGATCAACGGTGCGCCTTGGGCGCTACTGAAGTCAAACAGCTAATACAAAAGGCGTGCTTGCTTAATTATATCGAGCTTATCTAACTGTGGCATGGGTTAGTACGCCGGTTCGTTTCAGGTGATTAAGGTGTGAGATTAACAATGAGGGCTATTTGGTCAGTCAATAGATCAAATGCTGCTGAGAAATGTTTAATCATGGCGGCTGAGAGTGATTTACTCATTGTTTGAGTACTGCAAGGGACAAGTTTCCTGAATAAAGATTATTAAAACAGATTCTGACAAGATATACAGTTTTTTGATTTTGGCGAATTGGTTCACTCAGTCATTACAAAGCGTTGATTACTTCTTTGTAATAAGTTGGCATTGCTGTGTGTTCGAAAATAGGACAATTTGGATAACTTTTGAAAGAAAGTGTTCTGTGTTCTTGAGAAAGCTCTTGTGTCTATTAGCAATGGGCTTTAAATAGTAATTAATATATTCTGAAATGCCAAAAGACTCACTGTCACAGTCTGAAATGATGGATCGTCCAGGTTGTGTCAATGGATCTAACCAGGTGCTGATAGCTTTATGGATTTTAGGCAAGATATAAAATGTCCGATTTTGTGGATTATTCTCACCTAGTAGATACTTTAGCTGTTTCTTATCGATGTACCTATCTGTATGCAATGAATTAAGTATTTCAATGAAATTTTGTCGGTTTTGAGGCCAAATTAAATTATCAAGTTTTCTGTAATGCCTGGTGTTAGTTAACTGCATTTCGGCCTCGCGGATGTAGTTTTCTCTAGACATAATCACAGTTGCTGAACCTTTATCGGCTGGGTTTATAATAATATTCTGATTTCTACGCAATTTGTTGATAGCCTGTCGCTCGAGAAATGAAAGGTTTCGCTTATTGTTTGTAACTGGCAATTATCTGGCTATACCAGCAACCGTTTTTATGGTAGCTTTAATATTGTCATCAACTAGCCTATCTGGAGGGTCCCAATCGGATTTTCCGGTGAATGGTTTTGACTCTCCATTTAAATTTCCAAAATGATGGGCTATTTTTACTGAATGACCAAAATTAGCTACTTCAATAAGACCTGTGTCTAACAGCAAATCTAATCCTGTTTTTGGTTTTGGAGTTGGTACAAAAGTAAGACCATGATCGAGAATTGATTTTTCAGATGGTGAGAGATCATAGTCAGCTGCTAAATTGACAAGGTTTGTTCCTAATCCTATGTTAGCGGAGCTATTGCCTTGACCCACATTTAGTTTAAACTAAGTACCGTCAACCAATGGTTATCAGTACAATTAGCTGTTTCTTTCGTCCAATGGATTCTATCCTTCTCAACATGAAAATTGGCATCAGAAATTTTGGGGATGACCTTATCAACGTGGCAGTTGGACCTTGCTCATTCCTTGATACGCTTGAGACAGTACTTTTGCCTGTCTGTCAAGCTATCAGAGAAGTTAATCTCAGCAAAGTGCAACTCCGCATTAGGGAAGCTATTTTTTAATTCACGAGCCATGAACCGTACAAGGCTTGAGGCTTTGGTTGGATGCTCATTTTTGGAGTTGATGCCAATATTCAGGATGATCTTATCTGGGCTAGGGCCATCCTGGTGTCGCATAGCCATTGTTCTGAAATGTGATAATGCGGCACCAGGATAGCACTCAACCTGGATGTCAGGATGGACGTCAAAATCAATTCAGGCTAGATTAGAGGACCCTATCATCAGAATCTTTTTGGTGATTCTGGGGATCCTCCACAGGCCCTTGCTATGCGATTGATGACGGTACTTAGCAAACTTCCTATCAGACAGGTTACTATTATTCTCCCTAGGAGGGAGAGGAGGCGGAGATGGAGGAAGTGGAGCAGAAGATGGTGCGTGAGGAGAAGAGAGATGAAGAGTAGGAGGAAGAGCAGGAGGAGAGATGGAGAGAGGAGTTGCAAGAGGAGAAGATTGGGTATGAGAAGCAAGAGGCGGGATTGAGAGAGCAGATGCATGAAGAGGAGGAGATCGAGGAGGAAGAGCAGGAGGAGGGATGGAGAGAGGAGTTGCAAGAGGCGAAGATTGAGTATGAGAAGCAAGAGGCAGGATTGAGAGAGGAGAAGGGGGAAGAGGAGAAAATCGAGTCAGAAGGTGGCGAGGAGAAGATAGTGGAAGAGATGAGGAAGAGTTGTTAGGTGGTAGATTGGGGGAACAGTGAGTAACAACCCGATAACGGCGCACTGGAGGAGAATTGGTCTTTGGGAGAGCCGGCCATGACTCTGTTACATCATCAACATCAGGTGCTGGTGTTGATGATGTATACAGATTCGTCCGCTTGGAAGTGGTAGGTGAGGGTGTGAAGGTGGTTGGTGACCGTTGTCGTTTGTTAGTCATTGTTGAATGTGAACCTGAACCTGTACTCGGCGTGGCTGCCGGTGCTGGTACATACATCACTCTATTTTGCTCATCACTAGCTATTTCTGTCACAAATTTCCAAAGATTTGTGATTGTCGTTGTGGCCAATTAATTTCTAAAATTTTGCCTACCCCATTTCAATGCTATACCTTTGGCTCGGTGTAGATCAAGAATGACATTAGATTCGACCACTTTTACCTCTGCTTTTAATTTGTCCAATTTGCTTCGATTATGTTTGATTAGATTTTCTAAGCGCTATGAGCCCAAATTTGGTTTCTCATGCTGGTCGATTTCAAAAGTTCGTCATCTCGTAAGGCAGGGCAGAAAAACGAGTTCATCTCCTCCATTTTCATGCTGAGGGATTTCGGAAGAGAGTCTGATGCCAAATGCTCTCGTAAAAGATCAAAGTGATGCAAGCATTGCAACACATGGAAGTACATCTTAACCAGTCTCTGAAAGGCCTGAACAGACTGGTTAGGAGCACATTTGGTTGAAGAAACGTTGGACGCTGGGTTGCCAGATTTGCGTCCTTTACCCACTGGGCCATTGAAGTTCTTGGCCATTTTAGAACGTAATCAAATTTCTATAGATTTATGTCAAACTTAGTCAGAAAGATTCAAAATAGTTAAATACCAAATATTAACTAGAGCGATATGTGTTGAAACAATTTAGAAACTGAAAAATAAGAACAATTAATACAAGATTATTATATATATATATATAAAATTAAAGCTTACACTGTCAGTTGCTGGAGCGCTTTCGACGTAATGGTCTTCGTCATGCAGCGAAAAAATGGTCTAATGGCAACTGATAATTCTTACATATTCATAGGAGAATTACTGCCATGGTGACTACTGATTAACTATTAATTCAGTCTCTCCACAAAAGATCAAACCAAACACGAAGACCTGCTTTAGATCAACGGTGCGCCTTGGGCGCTACTGAAGTCAAACAGCTAATACAAAAGGCGTGCTTGCTTAATTATATCTTAGTACGCCAGTTCGTTTCAGGTGATTAAGGTGTGAGAATAACAATGAGGGCTATTTGGTCAGTCAATAGATCAAATGATGCCGAGAAATGTTTAATGATGGCGGCTGAGAGTAATTTACTCGTTGTTTGAGTACTGCAAGGGACAAGTTTCCTGAATAAAGATTATTAAAACAGATTCTGACAAGCTATACAGTTTTTTGATTTTGGCGAATTGGTTCACTCAGTCATTACAAAGCGTTGATTACTTCTTTGTAATAAGTTGGCATTGCTGTGTGTTCTAAAATAGGAACAAATTCTGACAAGATATACAGTTTTTTGATCTGGGCAAATCGTTTCACTCAGTAATTACAAAGCATTAATTACATCTGTGTACTAAGTTGGTGTTGCCATGTGGTCGAAAATAGGATTAAACGAACAGTTTTCAGCAGGTCCTTCTGACATAGGATGATCCATTGTGGATTGACTGAATGTTGTTGGTCAAGTGAGATTCCTCCAAAAGAGAGGTGGCTGTAAGTCACAGGTTGTTTGAGCTTTGTAAGCTTATATGTCCAACAACCCATGCACTCATTCACCCGCCCAGACACCAGCATATTAATCCATCCGTCAGTCCATCCTGCCATACACCTAAACAAATACTTGATTAAGGGTAGAACAGATTTGTAAACTGAGAGACAGACACCCGATGGGTGACTAGACGACTGAACAAATGAATAGGCAAATGGGTGAAAGCTACAATTTCATTTCCGAATTTGTTTTAATTTATTCACTTAGTCATTGCAAAGCGCTAATTGCTTCTTTGCAATGAGTTGGTGTGGTTGTTGAAAAAATAAGAATAAAATATGACAGATGGTTGCGGAAGAGAGGTGGTTTGTACCTTTACAAACATATATGTCCAAACAATCCATGCACCCACCCGGCCACCCACCCAGTAATCCATCCATCAGTCCATCCACACAGACAATCACTTGATGTCTGGGAGGCACAGACCAGTAAACCAATAGAGAGGCCAAGGACAGGTGACAGTTTGAGTGAACAGATAGGTAGACGAATGAGTGAATGAATGATTACACGCACATATGAACTTGCGCACGTACGCACGTAAGCACGCACGTACGCACGGACGCACGCACGCATGAACGCACGCACGCCCACACGAATACACGCACGCACGAATGCACGCACATAAATGTACGCCGCATGCACGGATGCATGCACACATGAACAAACGAACGAACGAAAGAACCAACGAACGAATGTACACACGAACGAATGTACACACGAACGCATGCATGCACGATTGCACGTATTGACGAACGTGCAAACGAAATATCAGCTACCAGCAGACCAATTCCGACAGTGTATTTGTACATATAAACCGTTTAAAATTGTTTGATTTGGGACAAATATGGAGGCCTGGCACAAGCAAGTCCGTCTTTACATTGAAAAAAACCGCATTGGCACAGGAATTTAATTTAAAATTTCTTACCTAAATTTGTCCTATCGAGACCAAGTTTGGATTTACTTAGAGTGGTCCCCCTTGAGATTAGTTGGGGTAAAGTGAACTTATCAGTAGGTCGCTTTAACAGGTAAAGGCTGGGATTGATCCTACATTATAGAGAAATCACACACACGAATGCACACGCACGCACACACACACGCACGCACGCACGCACGCACGCACGCACGCACGCACGCACGCACGCACGCACGCACGCACGCACGCACGCACGCACGCACGCACGCACGCACGCACGCACGCACGCACGCACGCACGCACGCACGCACGCACGCACGCACGCACGCACGCACGCACGCACGCACGCACGCACGCACGCACGCACGCACGCACGCACGCACGCACGCACGCACACATCTGAACGAATGCACGAATGCATGCAATACTACATGCACACAGTAATACATGCACGAATGCACGCAATAATGCATGCATGAACGGATGCATGAACGGACGCACGAATGCATGCACGCACACACCCACGCACTAATGTACTCACGAATTAATGCACCACACCCACATACACACACGCACACATACACCCACGCAAGTATAGATGCACGCACGTACGGATTTACGAGCACACACCCACACACATACACACATACGAACAAACGCACGGACGCACGAACGAACGCACGCACGCACGCACGCACGCACGCACGCACGCACGCACGCACACACACACACTTTTGCAGACACAAAACTAAAAGATGTCCTACGGATAGGATTTCATGTTTCCCCACCATTGATTTTGGTTGGGATTAGATTTATTTTAGAATAGGTAGGGAGGGATGAATCCTTGTCATTGTTATCAGGAACTATGGGGTCTAACTTTGATCTTACTAGCAAATCTTTCAGGTTTGGATTTCTATTGTAAGCTATTACTGGTCGTGCTTTGATCGGTTCCTTTAATTTAGATTGCAACTGTGAATATTCGTATTTCATGGTTTTCGCTAATTCAATATTACGTCTATTGCATATGAGTTGAAATGGGATAATTTTGTTCTTTTGTGATATTCCTGAATCTACATTTATTCCAAATGGTGCTTTTGTTTGGAGTGTTCTAATCCAATGGCCTTCTCATATTTTGCGAAATGAACACGTTTCTTCTTCACTATCGAAGGTCGGAATCTGTTCTATTGGCATGACTTCAAAATGATGCTCAACTGAATGATCAGGAAGTTGGAAATGTTGAGCAATTGGCGTATCTGCTGAGGTGTTAATATCAGAAACGTGGCGTCTAGCACGCACTCTAAATGCATTTTTTGTTTCACCAAAATACTGTTTCTGGCAAAGGGCACAATTGATCAAATTCTCGGAATCACAATGCATATTTGTTCGAATATGATATTAATTTTTAGTTTGAAAACTAAGGAATGTTTGTTGGTTTACAATATAGTTGTTTACTTTGCATCTGTTTTTGTCGCATTTAGAAACTGATCCATCACACACGATTGGCTTATTGTGTTTAATTTGGACATGTTCAAACTCGGGTCCACTATGAGGTTTTAGATTTTCAAGCTCATTGATGGTGTCTGCTTTAATTTTTCGAAGAAAACGTGCTGAATAGCCTCGTACTTTCAAAGCATCAAACAGAGTAGAGCATGCACTATTAAGATTTTGCCTGTTGCTAGAGTTTCGAAAATATCTTATGATTTGCGATTTGATCAGACCTTTAAATGTGTGTAGAGGATGACATGATTTTTTGTGAAGCAGCTGATGTGAGTCTGTTGGCTTAAAGAATACTTTATATTCTAATTTTCCAGAGGAATCAAATTGAGGACCCTTATAGATCGTGACATCTAAAAAGTCAACTGATGTTCCACTAATAGTAGCTTTTAGCTTGATGTTTGAATATGGTTATTTAAAATGCGGAGAAATTCCCAAAAATCTTCTTTTGAATGTTGCCAAATTATGAAGATGTCATCTAGATATCTGAGGTAAAGAAGAGGCCTTTTGGTTGATTTGTTCAGTGCCTCCTCTTCCCACTCCGCAACATAAATCGTGGCAAAATTTGTGCTGAATCGTTTACCCATTGCGCATCCACAGATTTGAAGGTAATTTTCACCATTAAATCGGAAATCGTTTCCTTTAAGACTTAACTCTAATAATTTTAGAATTTCCGTATCTGGTCGATCTGGATCAGGAAATTTGACAAAAGAATTCTTAATGGCATTGACTCCAGCATCAATATCTATATTGGTATACATAGCATCTATGTCTAATGTGAATAAATATGCATCTTTCAGAACTGACAATTTGGATAAATTTGAAAGAAAGTGTTCTGTGTTCTTGAGAAAGCTCTTGTGTCTATTAGCAATGGGCTTTAAATAGTAATCAATATATTCTGAAATGCCATATGACTCACTGCCACAGTCTGAAATGATGGGTCGTCCAGGTGGTGTCAATGGATCTAACCAGGTACTGATAGGTGTATGGATTTTAGGCAAGATATAAAATGTCCGATTTTGTGGATTATTCTCACCTAGCAGATACCTTAGCTGTTTCTTATCGATGTACTTATCTGTATGCAATGAATTAAGTATTTCAATGAAATTTTGACGGATTTGAGGCCAAATTAAATTATCAAGTTTTCTGTAATGCCTGGTGTTAGTTAACTGCCTTTCGGCCTCGCGGATGTAGTTTTCTCTAGACAAAATCACAGTTGCTGAACCTTTATCGGCTGGTTTTATAATAATATTCTGATTTCTACGTAATTTGTTGATAGCCTGTCGCTCGAGAAATGAAAGGTTTTGCTTATTGTTTGTAACTGGCAATGATCTGGCTATACCAGCAACCGTTTTTATGGTTGCTTTAATATTGTCATCAACTAGCCTATCTGGAGGGTCCCAACCGGATTTTCCAGTGAATGGTTTTGGCTCGCCATTTAAATTTCGAAAATGATGGGCTATTTTTACTGAATGACCAAAATTAGCTACTTCAATAAGACCTGTGTCTAAAAGCAAATCTAATCCTGTTTTTGGTTTTGGAGTTGGTACAAAAGTAAGACCACGATCGAGAATTTATTTTTCAGATGGTGAGAGATCATAGTCAGCTGCTAAATTGACAAGGTTTGTTCCTAATCCTATGTTAGCGGAGCTATTGCCTTAACCCACATTTAGTTTAAACTAAGTACCGTCAACCAATGGTTATAAATACAATTAGCTGTTTCTTTCGTCCAATGGATTCTATCCTTCTCAACATGAAAATTGGCATCATAAATTTTGGGGATGACCTTATCAACGTGGCAGTTGGACCTTGCTGATTCGTTGATACGCTTGAGCCAGTACTTTTGCCTGTCTGACAAGCTATCAGAGAAGTTAATCTCAGCAAAGTGCAACTCCGCATTAGGGAAGCTACTTTTAAATTCACGAGCCGTGAACCGTAAATTGCTTGAGGCTTTGGTTGGATGCTCATTTTCGGAGTTGATGCCAATATTCAGGATTCTCTTCTCCGGGCTAGGGCCATCCTGGTGTCGCATAGCCATTGTTCTGGAATGTGATAATGCGGCACCAGGATAGCACTCAACCTGGATGTCAGGATGGACGTCTAAATCAATTCGGGCTAGATTAGAGGACCCTATCATCAGAATCTTTTTGGTGATTCTGGGGATCCTCTACAGGCCCTTGCTATGCGATTGATGACGGTACTTAGCAAACTTTCTATCGGGCAGGTTACTATTATTCTCCATAGGGGGAGAGGAGGCGGAGACAGAGGAAGAGGAGCAGTACACCCCACTAAATTCGTCCTCCCTTATAATTATGTGCAAGTATCAAGAAAAAAGTCCTCCTAATGAAAATAGAATAGCGTCACCATCCATATTTACTTCAGAAACGGCAAGAAATAACTATTGGTAACATGGGGAGTTAAGAAATTTCAAGGGACGTCCATTAACAGCCATGATTTAGGCCACGCCGCCTCTAATCAGATTTTCTGGATCCACCCTGCTCTCTTTCTCTCTCACTCTCTCTCTCTCTTACTCTGTCTGTCTGTCTGTCTGTCTGTCTGTCTGTCTGTCTGTCTGTCTGTCTGTCTGTCTGTCTGTCTGTCTGTCTGTCTGTCTGTCTGTCTGTCTGTCTGTCTGTCTGTCTGTCTGTCTGTCTGTCTGTCTGTCTGTCTGTCTGTCTGTCTGTCTGTCTGTCTGTCTGTCTGTCTGTCTGTCTGTCTGTCTGTCTGTCTGTCCGTCCGTCCGTCCGTCCGTCCGTCCGTCCGTCCGTCCGTCCGTCCGTCCGTCCGTCCGTCCGTCCGTCCGTCCGTCCGTCCGTCCGTCCGTCCGTCCGTCCGTCCGTCCGTCCGTCCGTCCGTCCGTCCGTCCGTCCGTCCGTCCGTCCGTCCGTCCGTCCGTCCGTCCGTCCGTCCGTCCGTCCGTCCGTCCGTCCGTCCGTCCGTCCGTCCGTCCGTCCGTCCGTCCGTCCGTCCGTCCGTCCGTCTTTACATTGAAAAAAACGCATTGGCACAGGAATTTAATTAAAAATTTCTTTACCTAAATTTGTCCTATCGAGACCAAGTTTAGATTTACTTAGAGTGGTCCCCCCTTGAGATTAGTTGGGGTAAAGTGAACTTATCAGTAGGTCGCTTTAACAGGTAAAGGCTGGGATTGATCCTACATTATAGAGAAATCACACACACACGCACGCACGCACGCACGCACGCACGCACGCACGCTCGCACCTGTACGAATGCACGAATGCATGCACACAGTAATACATGCACGACTGCACGCAATAATGCATGCATGAACGCATGCACGAACGTACGCACGAATGCATGCACGCACACATCCACGCACTGATGTACTCACGAATTAATGCACCCACACCCACATACACACCCGCACACATACACCCACGCAAGTATAGATGCACGCACGTACGGATGTACGAGCATACACCCATATACATACACACATATGAACAAACGCACGCACGCACACACTTTTGCAGACACAAAATTAAAAGATGTCCTACGGATATGATTTCATGTTGCCCCACCATTGATTTTGGTTGGGATTAGATTTATTTAAGAATAGGTAGGGAGGGATGAAACCTTGTCATTGTTATCAGGAACCATACGGTCTAACTTTGATCTTACTAGCAAATCTTTCAGGTTTGGATTTCTATTGTAAGCTATTACTGGTCGTGCTTTGATCGGTTCCTTTAATTTAGATTGCAACTGTGAATATTCGTCTTTCATGGTTTTCGCTAATTCAACATTACGTCTATTGTATATGAGTTGAAATGGGATAATTTTGTTCTTTTGTGATATTCCCGAATCTACATTTATTCCAAATGGTGCTTTTGTTTGGAGTGTTCTAATCCAATGGCCCTCTCGGATTTTGCGAAACGAACTCGTTTCTCCCTCACTATCGAAGGTCGGAATCTGTTCTATTGGCATGATTTCAAAATGATGTTCAACTGAATGATCCGGAAGTTGGAAATGTTGAGCAATTGGCGTATCTGCTGAGGTGTTAATATCAGAAACGTGGCGTCTAGCACGCACTCTAAATGCATTTTTAGTTTCACCAACATACTGTTTCTGGCAAAGGGCACAATTGATCAAATAGACTACATTCTCAGAATCACAATGCATATTAGTTCGGATATGATATTCATTTTTAGTTTGAAAGCTCAGGAATGTTTGTTGGTTTACAATATAGTTGTTTACTTTGCATCTATATTTGTCGCATTTAGAAACTGATCCATCGCACATGATTGGTTTATTGTGTTTAATTTGGACAGGTTCAAACTCGGGTCCGCTATGAGGTTTTAGATTTTCAAGCTCATTGATGGTGTCTGCTTTAATTTTTCGAAGAAAACGGGCTGAATAGCCTCGTGCTTTCAAAGCATCAAACAGAGTAGAGCATGCACTATTCAGATTTTGCCTGTTGCTAGAGTTTCGAAAAAATCTTATGATTTGCGATTTGATCAAACCTTTAAATGTGTGTGGAGGATGAAATGATTTTTTGTGAAGCAGCTGATGTGAGTCTGTTGGCTTAAAGAATACTTTATATTCTAATTTTCCAGAGGAATCAAATTGAGGACCCTTATAGATCGTGACATCTAAAAAGTCAACAGATGTTCCACTAATAGTAGCTTTTAGCTTGATATTTGAATCTTGGTTATTTAAAATGCGATAAAATTCCCAAAAGTCTTCTTCTGAATGTTGCCAAACTATGAAGATGTCATCTAGATATCTGAGGTAAAGAAGAGGCTTTTTGGTTGATTTGTTCAGTGCCTCCTCTTCCCACTCCGCAACATAAATCGTGGCAAAATTTGGGCTGAATCGTTTACCCATTGCGCATCCACAGATTTGAAGGTAATTTTCACCATTAAATTGGAAATCGTTTCCTTTAAGACTTAGCTCTAATAATTTTAGAATTTCCGTGTCTGGTCGATCTGGATCAGGAAATTTGACAAAAGAATTCTTAATAGCATTGACTCCAGCATCAATATCTATATTGGTATACATAGCATCTATGTCTAATGTGACTAAATATGCATCTTTCGGAACTGACAATTTGGATAGCTTTGAAAGAAAGTGTTCTGTGTTCTTGAGAAAGCTCTTGTGTCTATTAGCAATGGGCTTTAAATAGTAATCAATATATTCTGAAATGCCATAAGACTCACTGCCACAGTCTGAAATGATGGGTCGTCCAGGTGGTGTCAATGGATCTAACCAGGTGCTGATAGGTTTATGGATTTTAGGCAAGATATAAAATGTCCGATTTTGTGGATTATTCTCACCTAGCAGATACTTTAGCTGTTTCTTATCGATGTACTTATCTGTATGCAATGAATTAAGTATTTCAATGAAATTTTGTCGGTTTTGAGGCCAAATTAAATTATCAAGTTTTCTGTAATGCCTGGTGTTAGTTAACTGCCTTTCGGCCTCGCGGATGTAGTTTTCTCTAGACATAATCACAGTTGCTGAACCTTTATCGGCTGGTTTTATAATAATATTTTGATTTCTACGTAATTTGTTGATAGCCTCTCGTTCGAGAAATGAAAGGTTTTGCTTATTGTTTGTAATTGGCAATGATCTGGCTATACCAGCAACCGTTTTTATGGTTGCTTTAACATTGTCATCAACTAGCCTATCTGGAGGGTCCCAACCGGATTTTCCAGTGAATGGTTTTGACTCTCCATTTAAATTTAGAAAATGATGGGCTATTTTTACTGAATGACCAAAATTAGCTACTTCAATAAGACCTGTGTCTAAAAGCAAATCTAATCCTGTTTTTGGTTTTGGAGTTGGTATAAAAGTAAGACCACGATCGAGAATTGATTTTTCAGATGGTGAGAGATCATAGTCAGCTGCTAAATTGACAAGGTTTGTTCCTAATCCTATGTTAGGGGAGCTATTGCCTTGACCCACATTTAGTTTAAACTAAGTACCGTCAACCAATGGTTATAAATACAATTAGCTGTTTCTTTCGTCCAATGGATTCTATCCTTCTCAACATGAAAATTCGCATCAGAAATTTTGGGGATGACCTTATCAACGTGGCAGTTGGACCTTGCTGATTCGTTGATACGCTTGAGACAGTACCTTTGCCTGTCTGACAAGCTATCAGAGAAGTTAATCTCAGCAAAGTGCAACTCCGCATTAGGGAAGGTGTTTTTAAATTCACGAGCCATGAACCGTAAATGGCTTGAGGCTTTGGTTGGATGCTCATTTTTGGAGTTGATGCCAATATTCAAGATGATCTTCTCCGGGCTAGGGCCATCCTGGTGTCGCATAGCCATTGTTCTGAAATGTGATAATGCGGCACCAGGATAGCACTCAACCTGGATGTCAGGATGGACATCTAAATCAATTCGGGCTAGATTAGAGGACCCTATCATCAGAATCTTTTTGGTGATTCTGGGGATCCTCCACAGGCCCTTGCTATGCGATTGATGACGGTACTTAGCAAACTTCCTGTCAGACAGGTTACTATTATTCTCCATAGGAGGGAGAGGAGGTGGAGACAGAAGAAGAGGAGCAGAAGAAGGTGCGTGAGGAGAAGAGAGATGAAGCGTAGGAGGAAGAGGAGGAGGAGGGATGGAGAGAGGAGATGCAAGAGGAGAAGATTGAGTATGAGGAGCAAGAGGCGGGATTGAGAGAGGAGATGCATAAAGAGAAGAAGTTTGAGGAGGAAGAGGAGGAGGCGGGATTGAGAGAGGAGATGCATGAAGAGAAGAAGTTTGAGGAGGAAGAGGAGGAGGCGGGATTGAGAGAGGAGAAGGAGGAAGAGGAGAAGATCGAGTCAGAAGGTGGCGAGGAGAAGATAGTGGAAGAGATGAGGAAGAGTTGCTAGGTGGTAGATTGGGGGAACAGTGAGTAACAACCCGACAACGGCGCACAGGAGGAGAATTTGTCTTTGGGAGAGCCGGCCATGACTCTGTTACATCATCAACACCAGGTGCTGGTGTTGGTGATGTATACAGATTCGTCCGCTTGGAGGTTGTAGGCGAGGGTGTGAAGGTGGTTGGTGACCGTTGTCGTTTGTTAGTCATTGTTGAATGATAACCTGAACCTGTACTCGGTGTGGCCGCCGGTGTTGGTAGAGACATCACTCTATTTTGCTTATCACTAGCTATTTCCGCCAAAAATTTCCAAAAATTTGTGATTGTCGTTGTGGCCAATTTATTTCCAAAATTTTGCCTACCCCATTTCAATGCTATGCCTTTGGCTCTGTCTAGATCAAGAATTACATTAGATTCGGCCACTTTTACCTCTGCCTTTAATTTGTCCAATTTGCTTCGATAATGGTTGATTAAATTTTCTAAGCAGCTCTGAGCCCAAATTTGGTTTATCATGCTGGTCGATTTCAAAAATTCGTCATCTCGTAAGGCAGGGCAGAAAAACGAGTTCATCTCCTCCATTTTCATGCTGAGAGATTTCGGGAGAGAGTCTGATGCCAAATGCTCTCGTAAAAGACCATAGTGATGCAAGCATTGCAACACATGGAAGTACATCTTAACCAGTCTCTGAAAGGCCTGAACAGACTGGTTAGGAGCACTTTTGGTTGAAGAAAAGTTGGACGCTGGGTTGCCAGATTTGCGTCCTTTACCTACTGGGCCGTTGAAATTCTTGGCCATTTTAGAACGTAATCAAATTTCTACAGATTTATGTCAAATTTAGTCAGAAAAGTTCAAAAAAGTTAATTTCCAAATATTAACTAGAGCGATATGTGTTGAAACAATTTAGAGACTGAAAAATAAGAACAATTAATACAAGATTATTATATATATATATAAAATTAAAGCTTACACTGTCAGTTGCTGGAGCGCTTTCGACGTAATGGTCTTCGTCATGCAGCGAAAAAACTGGTCTAATGGCAACTGATAATTCTTACATATTTATAGGAGAATTACTGCAATGGTGACTACTGATTAACTATTAATTCAGTCTCTCCACAATAGATCAAACTAAACCCGAAGAACTGCTTTAGATCAATGTGCGCCTTGTGCGCTACTGAAGTTAAACAGCTAATACAAAAGGCGTGATTGCTTAATTATATTGAGCTTATCTAACTGTAGCATGGGTTAGTACGCCGGTTCGTTTCAGGCGATTAAGGTGTGAAAATAACAATGAGGGCTATTTGGTCAGTCATTAGATCAAATGCTGCCGAGATATGTTTAATCATGGCGGCTGAGAATAATTTACTTGTTGTTTGAGTACTGCAAGGGACAGGTTTCCTGAATACAGATTATTTAAAACAAATTCTGACAAGTTATACAGTTTTTTTATCTTGGCGAATCGGTTCACTCAGTCATTACAAAGCGTTGATTACTTCTTTGTAATAAGTTGGCGTTGCCGTGTGTTCGAAAATAGTAACAAATTCTGACTGTTAGGAGTTATACAGTTTTTTTATCTGGGCAAATCGGTTCACTCAGTTATTACAAAGCATTGATTACTTCTTTGTAATAAGTTGGCGTTGCCATGTGTTCGAAAATAGGATTAAACAAATAGTTTTGAGCAGGTCTTTCTGACATAGGATGATCCATTGTGGATTGACTGAATGTTGTTGGTCTAGTGAGATTCCTTCAAAAGAGAGGTGGTTGTAAGTCACAGGTTGTTTGAGCTTTGCACGCTTATATGTCCAACAACCCATGCACTCATTCACCCGCCCAGACACCAGCATATCAATCCATCAATCAGTCCATCCCGCCATCCACCTAAACAAATACTTGATTAAGGGGAGAACAGATTTGTAAACTGATAGACAGATACCCGGTGGATGACTAGACGACTGAACAAATGAATAGGAAAATGGGTGAAAGCTACAATTTGATTTCCGAATTTGGTTTAATTTATTCACTTAGTCATTGCAAAGTGCTAATTGCTTCTTTGCAATGAGTTGGCTGTTGAAAAAATAAGAATAAAATATTACAGGTGGTTGCGGAAGAGAGGTGGTTTGCACCCTTACAAACATATATGTCCAAACAATCCATGCGCCCACCCGGACACCAACCCAGTAATCCATCCATCAGTCCATCCACACAGACAATCAATTGGTGTCTGAGAGGCACAGACCAGTAAACCAATAGAGAGGCCAAGGACAGGTGACAGGATGAGTGAACAGATAGGTGGACGAATGAATGAATGAACATAAGCACATATGAATGCGCGGACGCCCGCCCGCACGCACGCCCGCACGCACGAACGAACGAACGAACGAACGAACGAACGAACGAACGAACGAACGAACGAACGAGCGAGCGAGCGAGCGAGCGAACGAACGAACGAACGAACGAACGAACGAACGAACGAACGAACGAACGAACGAACGAACGAATGTACACGCGAACGCATGCATGCACGATTGCAGGTATGGACGACAGCGCAAACGAAACATCAGCTACCAGCAGACCAATTCCGACAGTATATTTATAAATATTAACAGTTTAAAATTGTTTGATTTGGGACAAATATGGAGGCCTGGCACAAGCAAGTCCGTCTTTACATTGAAAAAAACGCATTGGCACAGGAATTTAATTACAAATTTCTTTACCTAAATTTGTCCTATCGAGACCAAGTTTAGATTTACTTAGAGTGGTCCCCCCTTGAGATTAGTTGGGGTAAAATGAACTTATCAGTAGGTCGCTTTAACAGGTAAAGGCTGGGATTGATCCTACATTATAGAGAAATCACACACACACGAATGCACGCCCGCACGCACGCACGCACGCACGTACGCACGCACGCACGCACGCACGCACGCACGCACGCACGCACGCACGCACGCACGCACGCACGCACGCACGCACGCACGCACGCACGCACGCACGCATCTGAACGAATGCACGAATGCATGCAATAACACATGCCCACAGTAATACATGCACGAATGCACGCAATAATGCATGCATGAACGCATGCACGAACGAACGCACGAATGCATGCACGCACACACCCGCGCACTAATGTACTCACGAATTAATGCACCCACACCCACATACACACACGCACACATACACCCACGCAAGTATAGATGCACACACGTGCGGATGTACGAGCACACACCCACACACATACACACATACGAACAAACTCCCGGACGCCCGAACGAACGAACGCACGCACGCACGAACGAACGAACGAACGAACGAACTAACGCACGCACGCACGCACACACGTACGCACACATACTTTTGCAGACACAAAATTAAAAGATGTCCTACGGATATGATTTCATGTTGCCCCACCATTGATTTTGGTTGGGATTAGATTTATTTAAGAATAGGTAGGGAGGGATGAAACCTTGTCATTGTTATCAGGAACTATAAGGTCTAACTTTGATCTTACTAGCAAATCTTTCAGGTTTGGATTTCTATTGTAAGCTATTACTGGTCGTGCTTTGATCGGTTCCTTTAATTTAGATTGCAACTGTGAATATTCGTCTTTCATGGTTTTTGCTAATTCAACATTACGTCTATTGTATATGAGTTGAAATGGGATAATTTTGTTCTTTTGTGATATTCCCGAATCTACATTTATTCCAAATGGTGCTTTTGTTTGTAGTGTTCTAATCCAATGGCCTTCTCGGATTTTGCGAAACGAACTCGTTTCTTCCTCACTATCGAAGGTCGGAATCTGTTCTATTGGCATGATTTCAAAATGATGTTCAACTGAATGATCAGGAAGTTGGAAATGTTGAGCAATTGGCGTATCTGCTGAGGTGTTAATATCAGAAACGTGGCGTCTAGCACGCACTCTAAATGCATTTTTTGTTTCACCAACATACTGTTTCTGGCAAAGGGCACAATTGATCAAATAAACTACATTCTCAGAATCACAATGCATATTAGTTCGGATATGATATTCATTTTTAGTTTGAAAGCTCAGGAATGTTTGTTGGTTTACAATATAGTTGTTTACTTTGCATCTATTTTTGTCGCATTTAGAAACTGATCCATCGCACATGATTGGTTTATTGTGTTTAATTTGGACAGGCTCAAACTCGGGTCCGCTATGAGGTTTTAGATTTTCAAGCTCATTGATGGTGTCTGCTTTAATTTTTCGAAGAAAACGGGCTGAATAGCCTCGTGCTTTCAAAGCATCAAACAGAGTAGAGCATGCACTATTCAGATTTTGCCTGTTGCTAGAGTTTCGAAAAAATCTTATGATTTGCGATTTGATCAAACCTTTAAATGTGTGTGGAGGATGAAATGATTTTTTGTGAAGCAGCTGATGTGAGTCTGTTGGCTTAAAGAATACTTTATATTCTAATTTTCCAGAGGAATCAAATTGAGGACCCTTATAGATCGTGACATCTAAAAAGTCAACAGATGTTCCACTAATAGTAGCTTTTAGCTTGATATTTGAATCTTGGTTATTTAAAATGCGATAAAATTCCCAAAAGTCTTCTTCTGAATGTTGCCAAACTATGAAGATGTCATCTAGATATCTGAGGTAAAGAAGAGGCTTTTTGGTTGATTTGTTCAGTGCCTCCTCTTCCCACTCCGCAACATAAATCGTGGCAAAATTTGGGCTGAATCGTTTACCCATTGCGCATCCACAGATTTGAAGGTAATTTTCACCATTAAATTGGAAATCGTTTCCTTTAAGACTTAGCTCTAATAATTTTAGAATTTCCGTGTCTGGTCGATCTGGATCAGGAAATTTGACAAAAGAATTCTTAATAGCATTGACTCCAGCATCAATATCTATATTGGTATACATAGCATCTATGTCTAATGTGACTAAATATGCATCTTTCGGAACTGACAATTTGGATAGCTTTGAAAGAAAGTGTTCTGTGTTCTTGAGAAAGCTCTTGTGTCTATTAGCAATGGGCTTTAAATAGTAATCAATATATTCTGAAATGCCATAAGACTCACTGCCACAGTCTGAAATGATGGGTCGTCCAGGTGGTGTCAATGGATCTAACCAGGTGCTGATAGGTTTATGGATTTTAGGCAAGATATAAAATGTCCGATTTTGTGGATTATTCTCACCTAGCAGATACTTTAGCTGTTTCTTATCGATGTACTTATCTGTATGCAATGAATTAAGTATTTCAATGAAATTTTGTCGGTTTTGAGGCCAAATTAAATTATCAAGTTTTCTGTAATGCCTGGTGTTAGTTAACTGCCTTTCGGCCTCGCGGATGTAGTTTTCTCTAGACATAATCACAGTTGCTGAACCTTTATCGGCTGGTTTTATAATAATATTTTGATTTCTACGTAATTTGTTGATAGCCTCTCGTTCGAGAAATGAAAGGTTTTGCTTATTGTTTGTAATTGGCAATGATCTGGCTATACCAGCAACCGTTTTTATGGTTGCTTTAACATTGTCATCAACTAGCCTATCTGGAGGGTCCCAACCGGATTTTCCAGTGAATGGTTTTGACTCTCCATTTAAATTTAGAAAATGATGGGCTATTTTTACTGAATGACCAAAATTAGCTACTTCAATAAGACCTGTGTCTAAAAGCAAATCTAATCCTGTTTTTGGTTTTGGAGTTGGTATAAAAGTAAGACCACGATCGAGAATTGATTTTTCAGATGGTGAGAGATCATAGTCAGCTGCTAAATTGACAAGGTTTGTTCCTAATCCTATGTTAGGGGAGCTATTGCCTTGACCCACATTTAGTTTAAACTAAGTACCGTCAACCAATGGTTATAAATACAATTAGCTGTTTCTTTCGTCCAATGGATTCTATCCTTCTCAACATGAAAATTCGCATCAGAAATTTTGGGGATGACCTTATCAACGTGGCAGTTGGACCTTGCTGATTCGTTGATACGCTTGAGACAGTACCTTTGCCTGTCTGACAAGCTATCAGAGAAGTTAATCTCAGCAAAGTGCAACTCCGCATTAGGGAAGCTACTTTTAAATTCACGAGCCGTGAACCGTAAATTGCTTGAGGCTTTGGTTGGATGCTCATTTTCGGAGTTGATGCCAATATTCAGGATTCTCTTCTCCGGGCTAGGGCCATCCTGGTGTCGCATAGCCATTGTTCTGGAATGTGATAATGCGGCACCAGGATAGCACTCAACCTGGATGTCAGGATGGACGTCTAAATCAATTCGGGCTAGATTAGAGGACCCTATCATCAGAATCTTTTTGGTGATTCTGGGGATCCTCTACAGGCCCTTGCTATGCGATTGATGACGGTACTTAGCAAACTTTCTATCGGGCAGGTTACTATTATTCTCCATAGGGGGAGAGGAGGCGGAGACAGAGGAAGAGGAGCAGAAGAAGGTGCGTGAGGAGAAGAGAGATGAAGCGTAGGAGGAAGAGGAGGAGGAGGGATGGAGAGAGGAGATGCAAGAGGAGAAGATTGAGTATGAGGAGCAAGAGGCGGGATTGAGAGAGGATAGGGTAGACCATTGACCCGACAACTACACTTTCTAAAATTACACGGTATTGTACTTTGGCAGCCAGATCGGATCATTTCAAGGATATAATCTGGGGCGACATTGACACCATCCGGAATGGCAGTTGGTGTTAGTGATTTGTTACCAATGTCTTTCTTCCATCCGAAGTCCTCTGGATCTAGTAGTGGCAGCCGATTCGATTCTAGAGTTCGCCACAAGATTGCCTGGTAGTGAGCCCTCTTCACATTTTCTGTGAATGCCTCTGTTGTGGGTGGTATGGCACACAGGTTTGGCGATGATGTATGTCTCTTACCGTTTTTAGTACCCCACACATATAATCATGTTTCTGACACGTCCTTGGTTTTCTTTATGCCATAACAAGCAGAAATGAAAATAGTAGCTTGTTCCATGACATCGGTGAAAGGTGCGTCTACCTTGCCGATTGCAGATAAATCATATCCAAACTTCAGAGCTTTAACAACTGATCCCTTTCCTATTCCAAAGTAGCATGCCACTGTGTCACATCCTGACAGAGCATGGGCCGGGAGGAGTTCATTCACAATGTTAGCATGCTTTTCTACTGTCAGTTTAATGTCCACAATTGCCCTCTGCTTACTGGGTGATTCCATGCTTAGTGGCAATTTAAGGTTTTGTTTCTGATAGTAATACACTAAGGAGCACAAACACATCTGTGTCATCTGATATTACTGAGTCTGCTAGCTTCACTTGCACACTTTAAAACCTGTTGCACAATAATTATGGCAGCTTCTTCGTAGGATGTCTCTAGATCATATCTAACCCATATGTCCTCATTAGCTATTTCAACAGGACATGGGTCTTCTCCAGTCTTCTTCTTCTTTTCGATCGCTGGTATCACACTTGGAGAGCCGTTCTCAAGATGAAATCGTGATTTTCTGCAGTTCTTCCACAGGCCCATACAGCTTTTCCAGAAAAGAGGTTGACAAAGGCCATATCTCTTATCTCAGCAGCTAATACGTACTGCAACATTGAAGTATGTGCTCTGTGGTCTGTTCTGCTTCTCCACAAGGACAAGCGGGCGATGTCGTAAGGTGGAACTGCCTGTGTTGGTTTAGTCTGTTGTGTCCAGTTCTGAGAGGAAAAATGGTCACTTGCTCTGGCCTCGAGAGATGATGGTAGGCATCTTCTGATTGAGGTGTTCTATACAGTGACTTGATGATAGTCATCATCTCTGTATGGGTAACCATGTTTTCTGTTTGATTCTCTTCTGCACCCACCTTTGCCATCTTGCTGCTTCCTCATTTCCTTGGACTCCACAGTGTGAGGGGATCCACTACAGTGCTATCCGAAAGCATTTGATGGTTTGTAGGGCTTCTTCAAGTTGTGGCAGCTTACCTTTGGTGATAGCCTCAAGGACGGAGCGGGCATCAGATAAAAAGACAATCTGTGCAATAGGGTCTGTTGTTCTGCTGATGGTATTAGCTGCATGAACCAGTGCTTCGACTTCAGCTCTGTAGTTTGTGCAGTGTTTGCCTGTCAGTATTGCAGTTGACTCATGTTGTCCGTTTGGATACTGTATGTGCAGTCCGGCACCTCCGCTCCTAATTGCATCTTTGGCTGATCCATCTGTGTAGATCCTTATCCATGTCTCCTGGGGGTACATTTCTTCCAGCATGGCTAGGGTCAGGGCCTTCTTGCTCACATCACTGTGTTCATCTTTGGTTGTGAGATGAGGTACTGTGGTGCGAATAGCTATGCTTTCTAGTTTGTTTTCCCAGGGTGGGGGATCAAGGTGTGGTTTGGGTCTTCTATTTGTGCTGTCAACACTTCTTGGTGTTTCCTTTGAAGTGCTTTTGTTTCTTTCACAAAACTTGACCTTTGAAGTCTTCCTGATGACAGCTGTGCTTGCCTGATCTTCATCGGGTGGTTGTTGAACGATTTGAACTTTGCAGCTTGGATTAGTGCTTTGCATTCCCTTAATTTGCCAAGTGGGGGGATGCCGGCTGTCTGCTCCATTTTTTCTATTGGTGTTGATCTCATTCCACCAATGATGATGTGCAGTGCTTGGTTTTGTACTCTGTCGAGGTTCTGTTGATGATATTTAGCTGCTGTCATTCATTGACACCCCACGTTGTTCCTGCCAGCTTCGTCATGATGTTTAGCTTTCTTCTGGCCTTTGCCTCTGCGTTCTGGATGTGCTCCTTCCATGTTAATCTTCTGTCATATGTGACTCCCAGGTATGTCTGCTGGTCCTCGTACTCGAGTGGAGTACCGCCCGGGTGTCAGATTGCCAACCTTGGTTTTGGTGGACAGTGAGAATAGCATAGCTGATGATTTTTCTTTGTTGATGGTAATACACCAGCGATTGGCCCAAGCTGTAATTCTGTCCACGGCGAGCTGCATTCTGTACGTGGCAGTCGTTGTGTACGCCTCGATGCACCAGAGTACGAGGTCATCTGCATAGAGGGCTGCTTGGATCCCTTTGGGCAGCTCTGCTACAATGTCATTAATGAAGAGTATGAACAGAGTTGGTGATAATACGCTGCCTTGTGGCACCCCTTGTCTCAGCAATACATTCTGTCCAGATTGTCCATCCACCAGCACCCTAGCTCTGCGATTGTGTAGGTATGACTTGGTCCATCGGAACATGTTGCCACCGATGCATGTGCGCCGGAGCTTCACGAGGAGGCCATCCTTCCACACCTTGTCAAATGCCTTCTGCAGATCGATAAAGACAGCTAGCATCACCTTCTTGGCTTGAAAAGTGTCCTCAATGACCTGTGCAAGATGTGTTGTTTGATCTTCTGTGCTCCTGTATCTTCTGAAGACGGCCTGCCCTGAAACTATAATGTTCTCCGACTCCAGGTACCACTGCAACTGCTGGTTGATGATGCGCTCCCTGATCTTGCATATGCAGCTTGTAAGACTGATAGGACGGTAGCTAAGCACTTTCGTCTTGTTCTTCCCTTTTTCAGAATAGGAGTCATTCTGGTTTCCTTCCAGCACTGAGGAACCTCTCCATTGGTCCAACTGAGATTAAAGATATCTAGCAACTTGCGAAGTGATGCATTACCAAGGTGTTGGATCATTTCATTCGTAATGCCATCTGGCCCGGGAGATTTCTTCTTCTTCAATTGGTGGATAGCCTTCTTCAGTTCTGCTAAACTAATGACAACTTTCATTGCATCGTGAGTGTTGGTGTCCGTTCTTTCCTTCTGCTCTTTTCTAACCTCTTTTTGACGCATTCGTGGTATAGAAATGTTGCTTTCTTTTGCATATGCCTTCGCAAAAGCATCTGCAGCCATCTTTCATGTCAGTGTTTGTCCATCTTCTTCAAGAGTAATCTTCTCTCCCCCCCCCCCCGACACCCTCATCATTCAGTGCTTTAGCCAGTCTCCATAGCTGTGTGGTGTCTCTCTCTAAATTAAACCCTGCCGTCCTTTCCCTCCAGCTTCTTGTTTTGGCCTGCAGCTTGGTATTTAGATACCTAGCTTTAGTTTGTTGTAGTGTGAAGTGTTTTTCATGACATGGATTACCCTCTGCATCTTCTCTGGCCTTGTCTAGTTTGTCATGTGCTGCTTGCAGTTCTGTTGTCCACTAGGGGTTGTAGTTTTTCCTGAACCCTCGAGGAATCGCGTCGTTGGCAGCATTGAGGATACTTGAATTAAATTCCTTGACCACATTGTTGATGTTTCTCCCTTCTACTGCTATATTTTGGTTAAGCTCATTGGAACGAATGCCGAACAGACTCCAATTTGCCTTTTTTGTAGTTCCACCTTGGATGTTGAGGTGAACTTGTCGAAATACCTCCAGAAAGAGAGAGGTGGGGGGGGGGGGCTGGGCGGTGGTCGCATCCTCCTAACTGCGATCCGACCACCATACTGAGGTTTCTGTGAATGTCTTCTGTACAAAATGCCAAGTCCGGCGTTGTTGTCGAGTGCCATCGGCGCGAGTAGAAGGTAGGCTGATCTGTGTGATCGTTGACAAGTAAAAGGTGCTTTTCATCTTGCCATGCTTCAATGTCTTCTCCTCGTTTATCAAGTGTTCTGTATCCCCAGCTCTGGGACTGGCTATTAAAGTCTCCCGCAATGAGGAAGTGGTAGTTCGGGACCTGGATTGTGTCAAGTGAGAGATTCTTGTCATTATGGCAGTAACAATTGGCAATGTCAATCACAGAGTTGCTGGTTGTTACCTTGGTCTTGATATATTCTGCCTCTTCCATAAAGGTTTTGATCTAGCTGGCGTTCACGCTGTTTCAGACCAAGGTGATCACCCCGCCTTGCTTTCTTCCTCTTCGATCACACCAGAAAATCTGGTAACCTCTGATCTTAAATAGTTTTCCTTCTTGTAGGCGTGTCTCTTGGATGCAGCAGATATCAATGTTGTTTTCGTACAGGAACTGTTCGAGCTCTGATTTCTTGTTGGTAACCCCGTTCTGCGTTTCAGTGCATGATGTTGATACTGGGGTTCTCTTTGGGTTTGGTCTTCTCTTTCGGTTGGCCAGTAGCTCTCCGTCCTCGTCCCCTGGCTCCACAAGACGAGTTGATGGGACCTCCAGTAGCTGAGGGTGGCTCCTTCGAGGCGTGGATCCCGGAGCTGCACCTGCCTGGCACCATTTCGGTTGATTCGATCTCCAAGTGTCATTTCATTAGCGTTGTGCATAATGTTCTGGTTAACCCCTCCAAATGTCTGGATTGACACCCAGTGGGTTACACCCCTGCGCCACGTTGAGGCCGAACATATAGTCTTTAACAGGGAGGGGGGGGGGGGGGGTCTTCTCCAGTGGCTACCAGCTTGTGTTTCGTAGTGCTATCGGTGTGAAACAATCTGTCTCGAGCTAGTTCATCACAGAGGATTCTAATCAGTTGCTTTTTTATTCTCTACGGAAGACAAGCCAATCTTTTGTGCAGGTAGCCTTGTCTTTAAATTCAGGTGATGCGGGTCGACTAACACCAGTTTCCCTGCCGTCCCTTGTGACAGACTTTATACTGAAGTCATGGTACCTATCAAACACCAGATAGGTATCACTGTCCACCAGGTATGTAGTTACACGTTTCTTGACATTTGCTACATAGTCTGCCACTGTACCATCAGTTGGCCAATGGATTGTCCATAGAAGGGCTGAACCATCAATAACTGTTACATCTGCAAATCTAGAATTTCAGCTAGACACTTCCATTTGTAAGGACCTTTTCACAGCACTGATTTGCCTTTAACAATCCGTATCCCATCTTCTGTGATCATTGCTGTCGGTACTGGAACATGTTCATGAGAAATGACATCTTTTATATCAATGTCACGATCACTTGGCAACAAAGCTATAACCCTCGAATATATTGCATTCAGATCACACACTTTTGAGTCGCCAACTTGTACTGACGTTTTTGTCTCTGCCAGAGTTGTCACCTTTTTCGATATGGTGCTGTAGAAACCATCAGGCCAGCTTTTCTCAAAGTCTACCAGCAATGCTTCTCCAATGCTTACTGCCTTATGCACATTAACGTTGGGTGTACCAGTTTTACCACTGCTAATGTTCACTATTGCATCAGGGTGTTGCTTTGGATCCAATGATTTCCTCCTTGTGGTGGATTTGATTACCACAGGCACTCCCTTCCTCCTCCATCTCATTCAAGCATGCTTCAATCTTACAACACAAATGGCGACTCAGTCCCCAAACCTTAAGAGCTTCTACCTTTAGTGTTATTCCTATGATTCCACCACTGCGATGTCCATATCTCATAAATGTAGATTCTATAAATTGATCACTCCAGATCCCATTCCAAATACCACGGATATGGCGTCCCACATGCTCACCATTCATGAAGTGGCTCAGAGCATATAGAGGGAGTTTCCCCATTAACCGGATGTAGTATAGACCATATTGTGCATAATTCACATGGCCGGTGGCAAAGTAGTAAGGCAGCATCTGTCTGAAAGTCACAAGGTGAAGAAGCCATTCTCCTTCACGTTCCGCCCTGATGTACCCCATCATTAGAAACACTGGCTTAACTAGGACATCAACCCAGAGTTTCACTGTCTTGCTTTGGTTTGCTCTTTCCTTTAAGGCTTCCATCAGATCATCAATACTCTCAAACTGATCACTAATTATAAGACTCCGAACAACCTCCTCAGCAAGCATCCGTAGTGTACGTACATTTTGTGGGAATTTTTTTCCACTTAACATCTTGGGCACGCGTCCAAAGACCGCTGTCAGAATATCCGACAGTCCACTTTCAGCCATCAGTGAACCTATAGCTCCCACAAAACTCATTAGTGCATGCATTCCTCCAAGTCATAAATACATCTCTGTGAATTTCTGTGGATGTGCCCATAGAACTTGTACTGCAACCCGGTAGAGTTGATGGTCACAGGTTAGAATGGTGAACTTCTGAGCAGTATCAAACGTTAGTTCCTGTGCCCTAATTATGGCTGTCAGCATAGTGTCGGTCAGATGGATTCATGTCAATAAGGGGTTCGTATACGGCCTTTGTCTTGAACTGTACTTTATGACCTTGCGCTCTGCTCTGCTCAGTCTTGTGTTGTAGCCATGAAACTCTGGAGAATCTTCCTTCACAACATCCTGCAAAAATCTAAAGTCCATTTCCAATGCCCTCCTTTTTACAATGGCTTGATCAGCTAGAGATTTGAGAGACAAATGTGGGTTTGAAACTTCTTCTGGCATAGCTGGCTGCTTGGACCTATGGTACTATTAATATTTACATCATATGGAATCTCCTGAGACATGTCGTCCTTATGGATTGGCTTTATTTGATCAATTTCACTAGTTTATTCTTCTTCTGTACTCTGTGCCTGTGTTAGGACAGCCAATGAATGGGTAGACTGCTTCCCATTTTGTGAGGCGATATCTGCATCAAAATTGTCCACAATAACCTGGACTAAACCATTATCAGCATTTGATATGCCGGACATTTTGACATCTGCAACAGCCGCTCTTGCACCAGACCTCTTGAAACGTCAGAATTCAGTATAAGAACATGTAACGCCATATGTATACATGTCATTTATGAGGTTTTTAGATTCACCGATTTTAACTGTGAGATCAATCTGCAAACTAGTAGCCTGACCTGTGATAATGCTTGTGATAATTGAACCTATGAGCAACGCTGGTAATGTATTGTCTAGTTTATGAGACACCTTTGCTAACAGCCGTAGTAGAAAGTCACTGGCTGATTCTTTTGCCAGTTTTCTTTATTGATGCTGATATCATAATAATCCTTGTCCGTTCGAATGTTTTTTACTTCGTTAAAAATCTGTTTGCTGGCTTTTGTTGCAATCAGTTCTAATTGATCATCTTCATCATTCACAAGACGGAGTGTTCTCGGTGCAACACTGCGAAATGCAATTATATTTGCTATGCCAGGTGACGACAGCACTAGAAGATCGTTTTCGAATTTGTTCTTGAGTTTTTGCACAAGTGTCTTACGGGAAAGTTTGTCTCCATCACATTCTAAATAATCTGTAAACAGTTCTACGGAATTCCACATTCTCGACCTGTCATTTGTAACTATTTGAACAAGAGTCTAAAAAGGAATGTCTTCGTCAATGTCATCTGAATTTTTAGTATTTTCACCTTCAGCAGTTAGCGACCTGAATGAGGCAAACCTCTGTCGACAGTCAACATGGTAACGAGCATCTGCCGCATGCAGATCACTCAAAGCACCCTCGACGCGATGCCGAACACTCGCTGCGACATCATCGTTTCTCTTGTCGCAGAGTTCTAAGATAGACTGTTTCGTGTCAATTTCCCGACATAAGTATGAAGTTCGCCACCTGGATGGGTTCTTTTTGTCCCATTGAATATCACACGTATCACCACAGAAAAAGCAGTGTTGCCGGAAATCGAATATCTCACCAGAATCTCTTGACAATGAACGTCTTGTGACCTTTCGTGGAATTTTTGAATCAGTTTCTCCATCAGTTTGACGTTTGTAACGATCAGTTTGTCTAGATGATGTGTATGTAGGCACGCAAGTTTTGTGACATATAATAGTTAGTTCGCTGTTCTGAGTTAATGATTTTTGAAACTGAAAATGTTTTTCATCACCGTATATCTTGCTACATCTTATAATGTTACTTATTCGAACAGCTGTCGCCGAGATTAAAGCTTCCCTCTTTGTTTGACAACTGAAGTTCCAATTGAAGAAGCACACTTCACGATCGGATTCCATCATATATAGGAGCTTAAACAAACTCAGAATGATATCAAGTATATATGCACCAACAGTGGCGTAGTGAAGATGGAGGGGTTAGGGGGAGAATTCAGTGTATTTGATTGCTGAGCATATCTTAAAATATAGCCATAGTTTGTCCAAACGTAAGATATTATAGCAGACGACCATGCAGAAAATAGTTTGACATCGTAAAATGCGAAAAAGCGTTTTCAATTTACTTTAATTGACACTTTCGGAAATTATTCCGGGCCATGTTTATTATAAAATTCTGGCTAAAGCCTTTGTTTACTAAATATTGTGTGGCCAGGAAAGGGTTATTATTTTTATTTAGTTCTATTACAGTGAGATACATAATGTATGTCTCTATCTATAGGTATACAATTAAAACAATGTGTATTTTCAAGTAGACCTATCCTAATGTAATAGTCAGACTTTGAGTGAGAAAATTCGACAAATGTGTTAATAAGCATGGGCAGGAAAGGGTTAATTTTTATAAAAATTATATTAAAATAAACTGTACAATAACTCCCCTATGAACATACATTACCACAAGTATATTTAATACCTTTGGTATGAGTACTTCACAAGGAATAATGGAAAAATTAGCATATTTAGGTTTTTTTCGGAAAACGGGAAGAAAAGGGTTAATATCAGAAATTGCTCAAGGGCTTGGAACGGTCACCCCCCCCCCATAAATTATAAAGAGGTACCCCCATACTGCAAAATGCAGCAAAGAAAAAAACTTTATCCGACAAATCCAGGTTCACCAAAAAATCAACTTGTGGCTCCCGGACTATACTGTCACAGAGGGCGAAAAGTTTGTTTCTTCAAATGATGCACACCTATTTGCAACATCTCTAATCTTTTCCAGGCTGTCCCTGTCTTAGGATTTAGCGTAAGATTTGTATGTGCCCTCCCACGCCCCGCCACACCCCACTTCACCCCACCCCCACGACATATACGCATATGACACACGTGCGTTGTGTCTGTCTGGACATAAATGAAGACGGCGTGGTGTCCATAATGATGTTTCTGTGGATAGTTTCTTGGTTCTTTAACACGACCAATATTGCAGATGGTTGCCTGAAAATATGCAATGTGAAATTCTCATATATTCAGATATTACTTAATTCAACCAAAATTACCACTTCAAAGTTTATTCAAAATGGCTACCAAGGGATGATATCCATTTTAGCTATGCTCCGCCCTTCTCTAAGCTCCGCCCAAGCGTGCCTGTGTTGGGATCGATCGAGCCTTGAATTCCCATAATCTTAATATCATGGTAACTATGCACAGGTATGCTGTTGAGTATTTTGAAACGAATTTGACCTATGGCAGCAACCGCACTCAGTCAAATTAGTTTCAAAACATTCAACAGAATTTTAATTAAGCAATAAAAACATACAATTCTTACACATGACGGACTCTTAGTAGTACATGACGGACGAACAGGCAGATATGTCATTCATTACGCATGTAGATTATGACGTCCGCTTACATGTGACGTAATTCATTATGACGTCATATGGGCTACTTGAGTGACAGATTGGATTCATCCATTAGTAATTGATAACAAATAGTTAAGAATGATTTTTGTGAGGTTTTCCTCTGCTCCAGATAATAATATATTGCCATTTCCACAATAAGACTCCTTTCTGTTAAAGTATTTTCCAAAAAAAATGTTTCAAAATTGCGGTCATTTTGAAATCCAAGATGGCGGCTGAAGTGGGTCATAAAAAAATGGTACCAAACCTTTTTGAATTCAGCATATGCTAATTGACAAAATAAGACCAAAAAATCCATTTTGGAAGAGAAATCTAGCTAGCCCCAAATATCTGACATAGCCATACTGTACGGGGGTGGGAGGAAGAGAAAGGGAGATGGATATGGGCTTGCTATGTATGACATCACTGCGTGGCGTTCGTAACCAGGAAGTGTGTATTTTGCTTTATTACATCACAAGCACATGTTTATGACGTCATCATTTAAGAATGAATTTGGAGGGACCGAGATCTTAGAGACCTGGGCTAGGAAGTCTTCAGTGTTTTTCAAATAGCTAAAATGTCTATTTGCAATTGGCTGAAGATGGTAGTCGATAAATTCACTAATCCTATATGATTCCGAACCACAATCTGAAATGATGGGTCGCCCTGGTGGTGTCATAGGGTCGGTCCACAAGTCAACAGACTTATGGATTTTAGGAAGAAGATAAAATGTACGTGGTTTCGAATCATCTTTTGCGCACAGGTATTTATATTGCTTTTCAGTTATCTTCTTGTTATCAACCATTTTTTGGAGAATTTTGTTGAATTTGCTACAGTTATTTTTCCAAAGTGGTTCATTTAGTTTTTGGTAATGCTTCGGATTACTAAGCTGTCTATGCGCTTCTTTGATGTAGTGGTCTTTATCCATTATTACAGTAGCCGATCCTTTATCCGCAGGTTTGATGACAATTTCACTTTTTCTAGATAAACCTAATAGGGCCTGGCGTTGCTCATCAGATAAATTTTGCTGATCGTTTGGAAATGTAGTATTTTCAATACGTTCAGAGTAAAGTTTTATACTTTCACCGATTGCTGGGTCAACACATTTTAAGTTTGGAGCCCAGCCAGTTTTTTCAATGAATAGTGGAATATTACTATTGGAGTTTTGAAAAAAATCAGCTAATTTCACACGGTGACCAAATTCAGCAGTTTCAGTAAAGCCATTATCTAAATCTGCATCCAAACCTGTTTTATGTTTTGGTGTTGGGACAAAAGTCAAGCCAAAATTAAGCAGTGACTGTTCTGCTTCGCCTAATGCGGAGCCGGTTAAGTTTACAATATTACTACCCAGTCCCATTTCTGGGTGGTTGGTACCTTGACCCGAGTTTAGTTTAAATTAAGGGCCACAAGCCAGTTATTATACATGTCATTTGCTGTCCTCTCAGTCCAATGAATATTGTCATGACCCACTTCGAATTCTGTCGAAGCAAGACTGGGTATGACAATAACCCTGGACTCAGGGGATTTGGCCTTGCTTGACGCGGCAGTCCGATTAATTGCATCGAGTGCCTGCTTTTGCTGAGGTGTCGAGGTTGCGGAGAAATTTAGTTCAGTGAAGTAGATCCTAGACTTGGGAAATTTCTTTCGTACCATACTGAATAATAACCTAAGTCGATACTCGGAGGCTGAGATCAGATTATTCCTATCATTTATTCCTATGGTGAGGACTACTTTCTCAGGTTGCAATTTCCCTGTGTATTTATTAATGATCGTTCTGAGATCATTAATCGATGCTCCAGGGAAACAGGCAACCTGAGTATCTGGATGGGGATCCACATTAATCCGACTCAAGTTTGAATCTCCGACGATCAAGATCTTTTTGTCGAGGGTCGGAAGTTGCCAATTTGGTTTGTTGGTGGCCTCATTCCTGAATTTCCAGAACTTATTCTGTTCCAAGGGTGTGGGCTTCTTTGGTCTGGCGCATGGAGATGGTGTGAATCGTGGTTGAGGGACCTTTTGTGCAGCTCGGGTCCTTGGACCCGGCTGTTTACTAGCACCTTTGGCATTTGACACCCTCTGCGGAAGAGGAGGAAAATCCTCAGGAGAGAATGGTGGCGCTGGTGGAGGTGAATCTGGTAGAGGGATCATAGAGGGGTCCACTGGAATGTAAATACTGTGGTCACTGGATGTGCCAGGAAGAGAGCTAATGGGAGACGGTTGTTTATCTGGACGTTTTAGTGGTGGTGAGGCCTCTGCAGGTGAATGTAGCCGCTTTTTGGGATGAGCGGATTGTACTAAATTTGCATTTTGTACTGGTTTGCTAACAGGGGTGACATTTGGTGGTTGAGTAACAGGCTTATAATTCGGATCAAGTGGTCTAATAAAATCATAAAATGCTGAGATGGCGTTGTGATCCAATTTTCTGTGATAATTCTTTTTGGCCCAATGGATTGCAGTGGACTTAGCCCGACCAAGGTCTAAATAAGGAAGAGTTTGGGCTGAGAGTAGCTCAGAACGGAGGACTCCTAGTTTACAGTTATAGTGGCGAACCCATGTTTTAATCATTGTTTTCGCCCATTCAAAGTTGACATTACGAATGTCGAAGTGGACCTCAGCATCTGGCATGGCCGGTTTGCAGAAGTCTGTCAAACTCTTGACCTTTCGACCGAGGCCATTTGGCACGGTGTCGCTGTCTAGATGCGTGTTCAGCACACCCAGGTGGTGAAAACATTGGATTACCATGTAGTATACTTTAACCAGGCGTGCGTGAGCAGATGATGGGTGGTGTGATTCAGCGTCATCACCAGCCCTTCGCCTACCCCCGCGTTGTCTAGCCATGGAATCACAGTCAATCAATCAATCTAAATCTCAATTAATCTCAATTAATCTCAATTAATCTCAATTAATCTCAATTAATCTCAATTAATCTCAATTAATCTCAATTAATCTCAATTAATCTCAATTAATCTCAATTAATCTCAATTAATCTCAATTAATCTCAATTAATCTCAATCAATCTCAATCAATCTCAATCAATCTTAATTAATCTTAATTAACCAGGCAATCAATCAAGTTGGCAAATCGGCAAACAACCCGTCCACCACCTTATCAATCCAAACAATCAATCACGCAACCAATCAGTTCAGACAATCAATTCAAGCAACCAATCAATCATGCAACCAATCAATACAAGCAACCAATCACGCTACCAATCAGATTAGACAACAAATCATGCAACCAATCAAATCAAACAATCAATCACGCAATCAATCAATTCAAACAACCAATCAATTCAATCAACAAATCATGTAACCAATCAAGCAACAGGTTACGCAAGCAATCAAATCAAGCAAGCAATCAAATGAAACAACCAATCAAATAAAACAACCAATCAAATCAAGCAACTAGTCAAATCAAGCAACAGCTCTAACCCCCAATCAAGCAATCAATCAGATCAAGCAACTAATTCGATCAAGCAACCAATCAATTCAAGCAACAAATTACGTAACCAATCAAACAAACACTCAAATCAAGCAAGCAATCAAATTAAACAACCAATCAAATCAAGCAACTAGTCAAATCAAGCAACTAGTCAAATCAAGAACAACTCAAGCCCCCAATCAAGCAATCAATCAGATCGACCAACTAATCAGATCAAGCAACCAATCAATTCAAGCCACCAATCAAGCAACCAATCAACTCAAGCAACAAATCACGCAGATCAAATCACGCAACCAATCAGGTCAAATAATAAGTCCTGCAAGCAATCAAGTCAAACAAACAATCAAATCAAGCAACCAGTCAAATCCAGTAGGGCTCAAACAACCAACCAACCAATCAATCGATCAAACTCTAATGCAGCCAGACAGTCAATCAGTACAAAAATGCTACCAGGCGCACACTCTACAGGTGGGAGGTTTGTCAGCTAGTCTGTCTGTCTATATATATATATTTCTAATGCAAGAGGGCTTAATTTACAAGGCTGAAATAAGAGAAATGTGGTTAGTAGTAATGATTAGTGGTGACATGAAAATATTTAATATTTAAGGACAGGCAATACAGAAATAACAATATAAATATTATAACTTACTCACAGCAATACAGGAATACAGTACTATCCAGGAATACACAGAGATACACAGAAATACACAGGAATACACAGTAATGAAATTTTTCACATCGTCAGAGGGCTGGACGCGTTTCGTGTTTACACACTTCTTCAGCAGCCTATTAGACAAATCTACCAGTCCAACAGTTTGCCCTACTATTTATTGGGCAAGTGAATGTCTTTGAGACTTAATCCTTTTCTTTAAAGTTACTAAGTTGTTTGCTTTGAGGTACACGCCACTAAAAAGGTGTTATAATTCATTGTACTAATGTATTGTTGACTAATTGAGCTCTGGATAAATGAGTTGGTTTCAATTTGGAAAGGTGTTAAAGATTAAGCTACTTTCAATGGCTTAGCGGCGGACTGCTCACTGGTTCAAAGCCAACTAGTAATCTGACTTTGATGTGAACCGTGAGATCATTTGAAAGGCGCTTAAGTGACCTTTTCAAAGTATAATAAATAATTTGGAATGCAAAGGACACATTTCAAAGAAATACGTGACTGATGGCCTTGTTTGAAAATCTTTGATCTGAATGAGTAATTTTGATTAAAACTTTTGCTTTGTAATATAGTTACTCAAATGTCAGCAGTTTCCATAGGTATTGATTTCAAAGATTATCATTGTGTTGAGAAATAAAGTCATATTCTGTGTGTAATTTTCTCTCTAAAACAGATTAATGAATAAACAAATGATTGAATGATACAAGGATAGAAGGAAAGAAGGATGGACAGACCGAACCGATCACCCAGCCAATCAATTACCCAACCGACCACCCAACTAACCACCAAACTAACCAACCGCCCAACCAACCACCCAATCATCCACCCACACAACCAACCAACCACCCTCCCAGCCAACCTACCACCCAGCCAACCAACCAACCACCCAGTCAACCAACCAACCACCCAAACCCACAACCAACCACCCAACCAACCACCCAACCAACCACCCAACCAACCAACCAAACACCCACCCAGACACATAATCAACCACCCAACCACTCAACCACTCAAATAAGCAACCAACCATAAAATTAACCACCCAATCAACCACCCAATCAACCAAGCAACCATGATGGATGAATGGAAGGACAGATGGAAGCGAGGGTAGGGGGAAGGAAAGATGGAAGGAATGAGGGCTTGAAGGAAGAATGGGATGATGGGAGGAAGGAAAGATGAAAGAGATGAAGGCTGGAAGGAAGGAAGGAAAAATGGATGGCTGGAAGGAATAAATGAAGGGATGGAGAGAGGGAGGATGCAGCAGGGAGGAAGGAGCGAGGGAGGAAGGAGGGAGGGAGGGAGGGAGGGAGGAAGGAAGGGAGGAAGGAGGGAGGGAGGGAGAAGGAGGGAGGGAGGGATGGAGGAAGGAAGGAGGGGGGAGGATGGAGGAAAGGAGGCAGGAAAGGATGGAGGAAAGGGAGGAAGAAAGAATGGACGAACGAACGAATGAATGAATGAACGAACGAACGAATGGATGGACTGATGGATGGACGGTCGGACAGACGGACGAACGAACGAGCGAATGAACAGATGCCAGTGGATGGAAAGCAGGAAGCAAGGCTAGAAAGAATGAAGAAATGAGGTAATAAATGAACGAATGAAGGAACGAAATGACGGGTAGATGGAAGGATAGAGGGAGGAAGGATGGAATGAATGGCAGTTTTCTGGACTAAACAATCATGCAATTCAAAAGGTAATAATCGGTTCAATTTAACCATTTATGTGGAGAAGATGAGATTTCTATACACCTTTTATTAGGTGGATCTAATGAAGGACTGATAGATTGCCTGACGATGTAGACGAATATTATATACAAGTTATGGATTTATAAAGTAATAAAATAACGGAACTGGCACTGGCATGTATGTATGTAATATTGTAAACGCACCGGCTCAGAATTTTCAAAATTGAAAAAAATTGAAAATATTTTTGCTTATTTTATCACCTGAGATTGTCAATTTTGTTTAATAGATGCCATATGGCCTGATTAGTATACAATGATAAATCATTGATTGATGTTTTGAACACTTATTTGAGTTTCGCTTTTACCAAGATGTCGCGTAGATTAGGATTTTTCTTAAATGCAATTACTGGACGCTTGTTGAATGGTTGTTTTAAATTGTCCTGTAATTTGTGATACTCATCCTTTAGGATTTTCGCAATTTCAACATTTTTCCGATTGTATGTGAGAGTAAATGGGATAATCTCACGTTATATATGTATGTATGTATGTATGTATGTATGTATGTATGTATGTATGTATGTATGTATGTATGTATGTATGTATGTATGTATGTATGTATGTATGTATATATATATGTATATATATATATATATATATATATATATATATATGTATATATATATATATATATATATATATATATATATATATATATATATGTATATATATATATATATATATATATATATATATATATATATATATATATATATATATATATATATATATATATACACCTGTGCAAAAGTTAAGCACCAGCAAAAACAATAGAACGTAGAAACATGATGGTACAACTAGGCTGCCATACTTTTTGTCCCCGCGTTAGCTGACATAATTCCAAGTACGAAATGCACATGCATGCATGACTTCATGCCGCTTGATGTCCGTGCGTGGCGGGAAACAGCACACGTGTTCAGTTATGTAAAAGTCCAGTTTGAGGTGTAGAACATTACATACAGATTTAGGCGACAAGATTAGGAATTTTGTGTTCATGACCGTGGTTTATTTGTACAGAGAGAATTAGCTCTTGATTGTGAACCGCTATGGCAAGACGAAGGTTAAGTGATCGTGTGAAATGGCAAATCATAGGCATGCATACCACTGGTATGTCATGCAGAGAGATTGGCAGACAGCTGAACATTAACCATACTGTAATCAGTCGTTTGATTGCAAAACATGGGCAAACTAACGAGGTGAACGACAGGCCTAGATCTGGAAGACCGAAGAAGACTACTGCCCGTGATGATCGAGCCCTAGACCGCCTTGTTAGGAGATCTCCATTCACCAACAGCAGAGTGCTCAGCCAGCAATGGGAAACGCGCAATAGAGTGTCAATGTCTACCGTCAAAAGGAGACTGTATGCTGCTGGCATGAAAGCTAGGAGACATGTCAGACGTCCTCTCCTCACTGCACACCACAAAGAGGAGCGTCTGAGGTGGTGCAACGAAAGAAGACACTGGAACATGAGATCCTGGATACGGGTACACTGGTCCGATGAAAGTCGGTTCCTGCTTTCTGCCACAGATGGTCGAACTCGTGTATGGAGGTCCAGACGCACGGCGTACGACCAACGTAACATCATGGAAGAAGTTCCATTTGGTGGAGGTTCCGTTATGATATGGGGGTGCATCTCATTTGATTGTAAGCTGGATCTGTTGACTGTACCTGGAACACTAAATGGACAAAGATATCAAGATTCCATACTGGATAGAGTTGTGGTCCCTCATTTTGTAAATGATGCACCTGGAACCCACCCTATATTCATGGATGACAACGCCCGACCACATCGTGCTAGAGCTGTGCATGAATACCTCCGCCAGAATGCCATCGAAACCCTACCATGGCCAGCAAGGAGCCCTGACATGAACCCTATTGAGCATATCTGGGACATTCTGGGAAACATGGTGAGAAGGAGGGATCCTCCTGTGCAGAACCTACAGGAATTAACAGACGCACTCCATCTTGAATGGCAACGAATACCACACTGGCGTATCAGTCGGTTGGTGACCAGCATGAGACGTCGTGTCCAGGCCGTCATCCAGGCACAAGGTGGATATACCCGGTATTAATAATGACAGTCTCAAACTCGTGCACAGATGTTAAACTTCGTTTTCAGACACCATTAATGACAATCTAGCCACGTGTGTCAACTGTAGGGCAATAGTTGTCAGTTGTGTCAACGTAACCATATTCAGGCCTCGTTTTCAAGTTCAAACAAAAACATACAGTCTTTCCCCACCATCATAATCAGCATTCCTCTAGTTGCATTATTACCTCTTGCACTAAGATGGATGGGTACATAAATGTTTATGCTATTGCTTTCTTCATAGCACATGGATATACCCTCGCATGTGCGTAAAAATAGGGTGGTGCTTAACTTTTGCACAGGTGTATGTATATATATATATATATATATATATATATATATATATATATATATATATATATATATATATATATATATATATATATATATATATATATATATATATATATATATATATATATACCGAATTGGTTGAATACTCTGTTATCTTGACTGTAACTGATGACTTTCTGCTCTGGCTATGACACAAGATTTGGCATTCTTCCCATAACTTGCTTACCATAACAGACACGAGTTAAAATGTCATATCAGTTGTTGTACCTTTATATCATGGTATGAATAATGGCAGCTATCAGAGAGCAGCAACTGCTTTTTAGCAACATTGTTCGCAAAATGAGCGCCAGTCACTGTCCAGTCAAGCCCTGTATTTGGTATTTGGGGCGAAATGACTAAATAGCCGAAAGTGGCATATCGGAGAAAATCTTTAACTGACTACGCGTTCTTTACCTCCATTTATTGAAGAGTCAGCGTCGCCTCGGCGGCTAATGAGACTCTGTTGCTGCTGTCAGTAGACAATGATGAATGACTGATGCTGTCATGTTAGTGAATACATTTGTTAGACAATTCCAGGAGCTCCTGTCAAATAGAGCTAAAGTAAAAATACAGACTTTATTTTGTTGTTCTCCCTCTATCTCACGCACGCACGCACGCACGCACGCACGCACACACGCACGCACGCACGCACGCACGCACGCACGCACGCACGCACGTACGCACGCACGCACGCACGCACGCACACAACTCTCTCTTTCTCTCCTCTCTCTCTCTCTCTCTCTCTCTCTCTCTCTCTCTCTACCATCTCACTTCCCTTCCGTCTCTGCCGTTCCCTTTTCACTCATGCCGTCTACCCACTCTCAAACGCCCACGATGTCGTTCCATTCACGCATACGAGGGCATCATATTTCTGCAGCCACGATAGTAAGCCAACGTGTGCTGAATGATCATCAGGATTTCGTGATCATAGTCTTAAATTAGCCAAACATAAATAATTTAGTACATAGTCATTGGCTCATAATATCACTTTCTCCTCAGTAATGAACCGTAATATCGCAATTTTCGTATATCAGACTTACAAATGATACAGGTCGGAAAGCTAAGATGCAGTTATTGATCTTTCATTCACTCAGATCCTGATTTAGCCTACTTGGGGCCCAGGGCTACTAACTTTCTGGGGGCCTATTGTTCAGTCGCCCCACAGACTATAGGGCCGGATCTAGGATTGGGTTAAGAGGGGCGTCGGGCGCCCCGCCTGAAAATTCTTTAATTCTAGATGCTCTCAGGTGGCGAATATTGGTCCATTTTTTAAGTCAAGGGCTGGGTGCTGACCCCCAGAGACCCCCTCAAGATGAGCCAATGGACGACAGTGAAGGATTAAGAGTTCGGTGGCACATGTTACTGATTCTGATAGTGATAGTGACAATGGCAACTGCAAACTTTGCTGCTTCTGGCAGCTTTATTTGCTACCTCAGACAGCAGTTTCAAATTGAATTAGAATATTGTATGGCTCACCTCACGGTAGGCTTACTGTGATATTACGTTGTATAAGATAAGGATAAACAAGCAAAGCACCCACACAGTTTACTCATAAATGAGACTGCGCTGATGTAAAAATAACTGTACATAACTTTGTCAGCGTCATCAACAGATGTAATCTCGCACGCTACGGAGAATAGTGAGAAAATAATGGTGGTGGTACCACTACTACTACTACTACTACTACTACTACTACTACTACTACTACTACTACTACTACTACTACTACTACTACTACTACTACTACTACTACTACTACTACTACTAATACTACTACTTTTCTTTAAAAGTTACATATGGCTATTATAAAATAATTAAAATGGTCGAAATTGGTTTTTCAAAGCAACTTTTAGGGGGGCCCCCAAATATTCGGGGCCCCGGGACCCTAGCCGTGCCAGCCCATGCATAAACCCGGCTCTTGTTGATGTTCGTGTCATGATAATTATTTTGTCAGAATTGTTATGGTTATTGAATATTTAACAATAGATATCCTCCCGGAATACACATCAAATGTCCTAAAATCCGTCCGTGTCTTGGATTGGGGATTTAATATAGTACGGATTGTTGATGAAAACTTATTCATACTGAAGCCGGCTGAAACTGGACAATGCAGTCGTTTTGAAGAATGCCCATTTCTAGGCCAAGAGAAGACCATTTTTGAAAAATTACCATTGAAATGTTTGACTCGATAACAGACCCAATCATTTCAGTGGTAAATTTCCAAAAAAATTGTTTTCTATTTGCTTACAAATGGACATTCAATAAGCAAATATTCCATTTTCCTTGACCAAATTTGGTCATTAAAGGGTTAAACAAACTGCTGTGGCTCATGTTCATGGATTAATATAACTCAGTCGATGGGTAAATGTTAGCTGTATATGAATGAATGCAAACGTATGTAAGGCCTCAGTCTCATCACATTTTCTTAGATATTGAACTGGGCCTAAGCATACTAATATTCAATGGAAACGCAATACCGTTACTGACTTGATAAACCGTTATAACTCAAGATTCAGGAAATAAGAAAACTACACAATGAAAATACTATTATGAACCTGGGAAGGGAACTAAGCCACACAAAATAAACTGCTTGTCAAAACATCTGATTTAGCCGGTTAGTACAGTATGATATGTATTCCAGCTGGATTTTTGTGCCAAAATGGATTTTATTGACTAACTACATCAATTAATGTATGCTGAGTTCAGAAAATTTGGGTACCATCTTTCTGGCCATGTCTACAGCCGCCATTTTGAATTTCAAAATGGCGGCCATTTTGCATTGTTTTGCTTATATTAAATGACTTTATGAGTGCCCATATCCTCAATTCCAAGATTACGTTGATCAATCTTGATATAAAAGAGCCTCAAAATGGAATGTTCATACTATGTGGACACTGAGATACCCGATTCACACAAGTGGCGGTCATCTTGTATTCTTTTTCTGATATTAATTTATGACTTTTTGGACACCGAAACACACAGGTCACAAAACTCCATAATTAATAGTTACAGTCACTATCACTGTCATCTTCACGTGCAACGTCCTAATCCACGGTGTTACCGCAGTCACTGCATTTGCAAAGGGCTGTACATGACAAGCTGTTTTCCTGACAGGAGCATTTACTCGTACATTTGCCTCTGCACCCACACTTAACAAGTTCAATAACTGCCTGTGGTGCAGGTAACTCAAGACATATCCTAGCTGAGATTGTTCCATCTGATGTTTTTTCCCATCCATTGTCAATAAGCGCGGATATCTGAGGTCGTGGCTGTTTGTACCCTTTACTGATCTCAGATATAAGATGTGCACTCTGGACGTGTGGCCACAGTACTCCAAGAGTCGGTGGCAACATTTCAGCTTCAAGGTTCTTGGACTTGAAAAGTTCCCATCTCAGTTCCTTAACTGTGGTGCATTTCATGTTCTTGGCATACACGGTACACACGAAACCGTCAAGCTGATTTGACATCGTGTCTATATCTAAACCGCCCTCATCAAAGTGTCTGAAAGCATTCGGTGGAGAATGTCTTCCTTGGCAGTTTCTGGAACCACCATATTAGTTACAATATTCATAAGTTCCGTGGCCTTACATGAGAAGGGGTCCCCACCACAGTGTTTAATTATGTTGTTAAAATGTGAACTGGTAATTTTCTCCATGGGTGCCATAACCATACTGGAATTCTTGAATAATACTAATGAGCTCTGGCGCAATGAAGCAGAATCTATTCAGTGCAGCTACATTTTGTGTAATTCCAGTAATGTCTCCTGCGACCTTCAGTTCTCTAATAAGTTGTTCCAATGTTTGACCTACGAAGAGATTTGTTAACTGAATTCCTGATTTAGTCACCATGAAATCACCACTTTTCAGAGCGTCCCAGGTTCTTGATCGGTGTTCCTGAACAACTGCATTTGAGCAAGATAGACTGGCACACGGCTGGCGTAGTTGTAGAGATCATGAACAAAGTAGTACTTCTCTTGCTCTTCAAGAGCACCAAGATGGAGCTCCCACTCTCCATGCCTGCTTGCCCGAATCAAATGAAGTAAACAGTCAACCCTCTTCGTGTAACTTCTGAGTGATTGAGCTATTTCTCCAAGGTCTTGATCAAGTGTGGCACGAAACTTGTCACTGAAGATTGAACATAATTCTTCGAAGATATCTGGCATGCCATATTATCTCTTGTGAACCTGGTTGCATAGTTCGTGGCACTTCAGGATAATCGTTTCCACGTATTCTTGCTTCAAATATCAGGCCAAGATGTTGGTGATGTGGTATTCTACACCCCACCTAAACCACTTTCCGGTGAAGATTTATCGAATTGTCGATGGAGAATAAAGACCAGCTTCAATGCTGATGGAATCGAGACGACTGCCTGTAACATGAAGTGAAGCAAAACAAGTATGAAGTCCACCCACTCGCAAGGTTAAGTTCCAGTTGAGGATTGCAGCTTCGTTGCCCGCTCATACATGTCAAGATCAAGTGTAATCACAGTCTTGCACTGAGGTCCTACAACAAAAGCTGATATCCGTTGAGCAAGACACAGAACTATATAAAGAGTAGTATAATCAGTCGGAGATCACCTTAACAAAGGGGCGATGATTCCACTATGGGTATTTGCGTGATAGTCATGCTTAACTGTGTCTCCACCAATATAGAGTTAGTAGCTTCCCATGATGGCATGATGCCTTTTTTCAAGACTTTAGCGGATGCTTGTATTGCATGTTGCTCAGAGTTTTCTAGAACTGTGGATTGCTCTTTACGATTATTATTCTCAGTGACTGGATACCTGTGTCTATATGCAAAGGATGCCATAAGCCAAGCCATGTCATATCTCTCATATTGGATGGTGATGACATCATGTGAGTGAAATTCGAACGTCATACAGGTTTGTAAGAAGCCTGTCTGTCTGCTCTTAAGTTGAGTAGTATTTGTTGTGAAACAAGACTTACTTACTGTTTTGAAACTTCATCGCGTTTTCCTTTCACATCAATGAGGAGCCATCTGAGGATAGAGGGCAGCTTTGGTGGAGAATGAAAGTCTGTCAGTGATCCGGATCCTGTGAACTTCCATTGCTCATTTGTTGCAAGCTCTTGTAGCTCGCCGGGTAGTGTCGGGCCGTTCCGATGTCTCATGTCGACTCGCCGCGCTGTAGGTGCACGACGAGTGATGACGCTGGTTAGCATCCAGTCTCGGGGTGATGGACCTTGAACGAGACTGCCCTGCAGGAAACAATAACCGGCTCATAAGGCCGGTGGAACTCAATCGTTCCGGTGGGGCCGTGCGACCATTGTCGCAAACATTAAAAACAATGGTCTCATCCCAAGAATGTGGTTCACCAGTATGCCTGTCCATAGCAATTTCGTGATCTATGGACTTACAAGATTTGATTTGGTGACCTAAAAATATAAGTCTATTCAATGCGTTTACCTAATTACAACTAATTGACAATATGCTAGATAAAACTACAGTAAGAGCATACGAAAATACAAGACATAGAGGCAGGTAGATGAACTTTTAAACATGTGGCTCCCGGAGGTACCACACAGACTCGTAGGTCCACAGAGGTTCCCCGCAAGAGAGGCTCCCGTACACGAGACATAGCTATTTAACTTAATATAAGTTATTATACCTCTAAGCTGAAAGGAAGAAGGCTATCTCAGACGAAAAAGTGATGTTCCTCACGCGGGCACTACTCCTAGTGCTAGTTTGGGTGAGGAGTATTATCCTGGCATGGACCGTCGTCGCTGAATCCTTGTGAACTGGGTGAGAGTCCGGACATTCCGCTTCGTAACCACATAAAACATTACAAGACATGGTTTACACTTCACAAACGCATTATTAGACCATATCTCCTATCTTTATGGTGGGGGTAAGAGAGACGAATGCACACCGTAAATGTCCTTCCCGTAAGGGCGTGGCAGATCTAAATATCATGCCCAGACATTTTAACAGAATTCGATGAGAATGCGTATCTCGCCCGTTACTGGGTCCTATGGAACTAACCGTTTAACCTGTCGTTGGGTTTATATACAAGTTGCCAGTTTTGCACTACGGTGCCGGAGGATTGTCAGTAAATAAACCAATAATTAATACATGTGTTTTCGCAGTGCTTTCCTACATTGGCTTAGAGTGCTAATTACTAAGTATCTGAAGATACGCGGGGAGGTGTATGTGATACCGCACCCTCGCCATCACCGCTCGGAAACCTCAATAGTTTCCCAGAGGCGGATCAGCCCATGGTGCGGATAGGGACATCCAAACAATTAAGAAGCCACAAGGCTAAGAGGAATATGAAGAGAGACAAAATCTTGGCATTATGAGTCTTACCGGAGTGCGGGGCTAGATTATTGTACTGCCAAAAGAGAAGAGTATATTACACAGTATGTAATGAAGAAATTGTCTCTAATCATTTTGAACCTATCATATCGAGCTGAATGGAAAGGGTTTAGTCGGTAGCATGCCGGGCTAAACAGAGTTATGGCACGGACAGCGACCTCAGTGAAAATTGTTGGTGGCGGAAGAAAATGCTGCATATATAAATGTTGCTGTATAGTGTTTCCCACGTGCAGTGCAGTCCTATATTTTCTATAACTTAAGCAAAACAAATCAACGGATGGCCACTGGCCGTATACATACATAATCTAACCAGAACAAACAATACGGTGTCAATGACAAAGATATATATATAGTACTACAGGTTAATGAACCTACTATAGTGCGGTTAGCAACACATTGAGGAAAATGATAATAATTATCTACAAATACAGAAATTATAGCTATAGGTCCTAAGACCGTTACGATTCCTTTTAGTCATCGGAACCATTAATACGAATACGAGATAATTAACAAAACCTATATAGAGATATAATTAAACGGTGAAGTATAGTTACTTGTATACTTGGTAGTGATTCCCAAGCTAGGCTACCGTGTCACTGAAATTGACACGTCAATCCATAGTCGCCATGAGATGATGTGCTCTCCGGAAGCTGGAAAGTTCGCGCAGGCTGGTTACCACAGGTTGGTACCTGTAAGCTGTTTGCCGCAAGCAAGAGTCCCGTTAGAACGTTCATGGTGGTGGAAGGACATCACTTAGAATGTCTAACGAGCAGTCAGCAAAAGATACGATAGTACTACGTGGTGAAGAAAGTTCCCGTACACCGATGGCATGGATGGAAGGTGTAAACAACCCAATCACTATCGGGGGTTGTAAGAAACAAATGAAGATACAAAACAAGGCTTCACGGTGCTGAGTACGTCAAGCAGCTCTGAAGGTGCACTGGGCAGAGTTCACTTGCTGCGGTCGAAAGTTGAAAGAACCTACACGATTGGTGCGTCGTCGTTTGAAATACCACTTTTAGGTGTGGCCGGCAGATCCGGCGAATCATCCATTAAAGAACATCCTGCCTCTACATCTGTAGACTCACATATTCAGGCCACAAAGGCCTCACCACAAGTTTGTGTTCCGAATGTAGATGTAGTATTCGTGAACGGTTATCAAAAGTTTCAAATTACTCCAGCAGATGGGGAGTTACAAAATTACTTTTACTGCGGTGGGTTGGCTAGTGGTAGCTACGGGAATGCGACAGAAACTGAAGTTATATGCGTAATATCTGTCGATCGTAGCTAGTATATGTCCAACCTGTTCGGTCTCTGGGTCGCTTCTCCTTTTATACTCTCCGTGACGTCACAGGCGCAGGCTTCATCCAATCATCGTTCGAGCAACAGCTTATCAGCGCATCGCTAATAATAGCGTCGTGGAACGTTCTAGAACATTCTAGAAGCTTTACGTCCACGTGGTTAAGACGTCACGCCAATATTTTTAAGATAATCAAGAAGAGTTGTTCCTGTATAACCCAGCTATTTCTCAACCGATTCTGAAATGGTTTACAGATTTGGAAAGCCCGTCGAATTCTGGTCTTGATTAATGCCAGAGTTAACGGGGACAGACAATCAATAAGGATTACAGAGTACCAGCTCGGTACACTAAAAGCACCATCCTATCTAGGTCACAACTACGCGCTCCATAGAAGCAACATCCCGGCACGCGCATGCGCATAATGCGTTTTAGCGAACCTAGTCGTTTTTAGACACACTCTCTCTCCCACAGGCCTATATATGCTTATAGCTCTACCCAGAGGGGCGTGTTCAGGAACCGAATCCTAGACAGGCGGCGCGTATCCAGCTTATCCGAACTACACTCTCTTCTCAATATGGAGTCCGCCTTTGCAACACAGTTAATGGCATCTTCATCATTTTGTTCTCCTAGAAGGCTACTAACAGTCTCACCAAGTAGTTGTTCAATTACTACTTGCTCACTTTCATATACTCGATGTGATTTAACAAACGTAGCATCTTTTCAGATGTTTTGATGGGGGCTAGAACCTGGATGCAAATCGTTTTCTGCTAGTAATAGTCCAGTCAATCTAGGCCAAAAATATTTTAACCCGGAACAAATTGCAACAGAATTTTTTTACCTCGTCCAGTGTATAGGGGGCCATCATGTACAACATATCAAAAGTCCTCCAAAATTCCAATAGGGGAAAGGGTAAAATTTGCATAATTATTACCAGATTTGGGCCATTTCACCTGAAAAATCAATTCTTCTTTATTTCTTTAAAACCGGTATGTAATATATGTGTGACTGGGTATTTTTGGACTTTTTTTTAGTAATAAATGAATTCGAGCAACTGAGACCCTTACAGTCTTCGCAGGCGGATGTGCAGCTGAGCCCATGTTTTCTACTGGTGCATCTCTTTGATTCACAGCCAGTTTTGCAGCTGCATCTAAATGAATACAGTAAATCGTCAGGTGCTGCCAGCATGTCAGTCTTAACAGGCAGCATTTGGTGGTTGAGAACTTTCCAGCCCCATTCTGTTGGATCCATATCTCCAGCATCTCCTCTCCAAACTTGAATTTGGTAGTACACGCGAAGACTGTGAAACTTTGCGGATGCGGGTGTTGGTGGTAAATCTCGTGCTTCAACATACTTGGAACTTTTTGCAACCTTCTCCCTGAATCGCTTGTACCGCAAAGCAACTAGACTATCCATTGAAGTGCCATTGTATAGAATAAGCATTGCCTTCTCACCTGCTTTTATCACGTCATCTTTATTCGCATTACTCATTGTAAACACTTCAGCAATTTGAGAGAGTTCTTTGCAGCACTGGATTTTGCTAAGGGATGCCGATTTTCCAATTCCATAAAGCCTAGATGTTGAGTCACAGCCAAGGATAGCATGGATAAATAACAGCTGTGAGCACAAACAGAACCCAAGTTTTTCCTTTGCCATTTTGATATTCCACAGTCGGGGTTTCTTTGCATTTTGCTTTGGCTCTGGTCTGAAAAATAGCTGACAGCCATTCATATCAGTATGGTATAGAAGCAACACCAGTAGGTCGGTATCGTCTCCAACAAGAGCAGTATTTGTTGACTTTGAAGCCAAGATAGCCGTTTGCGTAATTAAGACATCAGCATCACCGCTTGCCTTTATCGTTAAGCATCCAGCCTGTTCGAGAGATGAACTTAAGATTGATATGAACCGATGTTTGTTCTGCTTGTTACTAAGAAAATCAGGCTTACTCAGAGTTACAACTGTTTGCGGAGTCAGTACAACAGTTGCGCATGATCCACGAGTTCGCCTCTTATGTGTTACATCTTTTATTTCTGGGCCTTGGTCATAACTATCAAAAACTACTGTAGCCTTTCCATATTTGCTGATGCAATATTTTACATATCTTTGACAAACATTTGCAAATGTCTCTCCACGCTACCATGGAACACGGTGTAATAGAGCTCCTCCATCAAGCACATAGTGGACAGAATCTGGAAGGACTGCATCTTCATTTTGAATTAATTTCCACAATGCATCAGCAAGTGCCGGCTTATTTGCTTCCCATGGAAGAGATGAATTATCAAAGAGTGCGGGCGGATGAGTGCACAACTCATACTCAAAATAAGATGCTGGATTCCCTTTTGATCCATTTGTAGCAATTAAACTGAGTCTTTGAAATAGGAGTTGTGGATCAATTTGTACACATTCATCATCAATCTTGAGAGATGTTTTGGATGCTAAGGTAATAGCTTGTCTCTTTCTCTGGAACGAAATGCTTGATACACATTGGCCACACATCGAATTAATAATTGATTCCCCAATATCTTTAGCATCGTCAACATTGACTGATTCATATGCAGACAATCCACTAACAAGTCCTCTAAGAGAAGGGTCTGGTCCAAATGGATTCAGTTCACTAAGGATTTTGAGAATTTTGTAAGTATCATCCATATCACGCTTTATTCGAGATTGTGTGGAATCTTTGTGTTGTTCACTTGAATCACAGTTTACCCCAGAGAGCTCTTGAATTGCATTACACACATCTGCACATGCGGGCATAGACAACAACCAAACAAGACGCTGAAGTTCTGTCATTCCACGACCTCGTGTTAGACCACAACTTGACTTTACACTTCTCATAAGGACCTGCTCAATAACTAGATCAGTAGATAACCCTGCCCAATACGTATCACTTCGATGAATGACATGATGACCATTGAGGAAGCTGGTGTGTATATCTGGATGACTTTCCGGTATTTCTAACATCTTTTGTAAATATACATATCCAGACTTGGCATACAGATTATGCCCAGTGGCTGCAAAATATGGAAGCATCTCACGAACGGTCTGAAGGTGCATGTTCCAATCACCAGTTCGTTCTGCCTTAATGAATTTGCGCAGAATGTCAACCAACTCCATATACAAAAGCCAGAGTCATGCAGTCCTCTTATCTTTCATGACCACCTTCTCTGAGTCTAGTTTGTCCTTGATATCAAGTAATGCATTTTCCGAGGACAATCTTGTAGCTACATACGGATTTTTGATAATGTCATCATAGAGCTCTCCAACTTTAACCAGACTTTTATTTAGGGAACTTTCAATCGTTTCATGTCCTGCAACATTTTCATCATTGTCAAACAATTCTTTTGAATGCATTGCAGCGGAATATTCTACTGTGTCAACTTCAGCATCTGCAATTGTAGGTAGTGGTAGGTTGTATGCATTTGCAATCAAGATTGTACTGAGAGAAGCAAAAACCATGAGGTGTCCTCGAACTGCTCGAGAAATTGCCTTTCCACTAAGAATGTGTTTGACAGCATTCTCAGCGTAGACTACCTCTAGAGTAGGCGCAAGACCGCTTCCTGCCATTAAGTGACCAATGCAGCCAAGGAAGCTCATCTCCATATGAAGACCTCCGAGTCTTAGAATAATTTGCTTTAATGGACTCCAGCTCGGCTCAATCTCTATGATAGTCATAGCTTTCCAAAATAAGGGCTGATCAAATGTAATCACGGGTGCAACATGGTATCGGTTTGCCTGTTCACAAACATACGTCAAAGTGGAAAAGATGCAGGTCATGTTACTTGGCTCTAGATCTATCATCGGAAGGAAAATAACAGACGATTTACCTGGATAAACTCCTTGGTGAACAGTTTGCATCATGCCAGACCATGACTGTCTCCTTGAACGCAGAAACAAAGAGAAATCCCAGAGGATGTCAATGTCAGCTGTTGGGTCTGTTTGTTCCATCGCAGTTAACTCCTTAAAGGTCAATGGGAAGTTCCTGGTATGCTGAGACTCAAAGTTCCTGATACAGATCTTGCCAACTTGCTTGATATCTTCAGATGTTACATTTATCCTTGGAATAAGTTTGCACGAAAGGTTTCCTGGTGTAACAGATGCAATGATTCCCATTCCATGAAATGTATTATGCCCATCTATTGTGCAAATATTGTGATCCACATTGTCGGCAACAAACTGAATGAACTCGCCTGATAATGGCTGTGGTAGATCTCCACCATGAAGTGATGCACTGCGCTCAAACCTCTGTATCTCCGCGTATGAACATCCAAATCCGTGCTTGTACAAGGTGTCAACAATAAATCTAGATCCAAATTTATGGTGCATCTCACATGACAGCCCGAACTGCAAAGGTGCCAAAATAACTCTAGGACTAGTTCCTTGCATAATAGCCTGTCCAACTGATGTCTGTTTCATTTCTGTGTCTTTTCCAGTAAGGAAAATCCGCAATAATTCCCGCAGTGTCTCTGGTAAATAATTCAATGCCTTTACTGGGTCGCTCATTTACTCCCTTGATGGATAGCTTTCAGATGATGTGCATGAATTAATTAACTTAATATCGTGTCTAAGCAGTTTGCCAGCTGTCTGGATGATTAGCATGCTCTCTGATTTGGAATCCTTTCTCTTCTGTTCCTTATAGAAGTCAGTCAAAATAGTAGATGCTTTAGAACGAAAGGTAACAACGTTTGGCTTACCATTCACAGTGCTAATAAATATTTCATCGCCATAATTATCTTTTATTTTATCCTGCATGTATTTTGTACTGTATGCTTTATTCTCTTTATCATCGAGATACTCTTGCATTTTATTAACGAGGTCGTGCAGGGTCAGCTGCTCATCATCATTATTTTCAAGAAATACCATTGTCGCACTAAATGCTCTTACTCTGTCCAAGTCTTCTGGCCTTCCATGTTTTTGCGATGAGTAAGATGAGTGCAGCTGAGGGATATTTTTCATGGTTCGAAAATTTACGCTGCAGCCTTGATGGTATACTGCATTGACAACGCATAAATCCGGCGTGAAGGCAAGCCGCCCAGCTACAAGTTTGCCCCATTCGTCTTTTCTCTGCTCACAGGCCTCGGCGATACTACATTGAAAGTCATGAGTACCTACTGGATAAATATCATAGCCACGTTTCTTTCCATCTTGAATTTTTGCAGGGTATCCGCATAGCAAACAATGTTCACTAAAATTGAATGTTGGACTTTCTGAACGGAGTGTTCGCATGGGTGGCGGAGATTGTTCAATTTCCTCTGCGTCACGGGCAATCCGCTTGGGATCAATGAACTCCCGTCGACATTTTACATGAACACTCTGTCCTACTTCAGCTATGACATCGCTTTCACGGGCTCTGCTAGCATTGTTAATACCGTCACAGCCTTTAACTCGAAGCTTAACAGTTTGTGAGCCATTTTCTAGGCTCTGGTTACAAATAACGCATGTATCTAAATCCATGTCCATATTCTGATTGAATTGTATAGAAATGTATTCAAATTGTGAGATAAAAGTGAAAATTAAAATGCAATTTATTTTAGATAAAATTTTAAAAGCGAAAAACAAAATTAAACTTACTTTAAATATAATTTTTTTAAATTACCCCGGCCCTGTGCATACAACCATATTTAATCTGTGGTTTGGAGAATTTGTACAAGTGGTTCAAGGCAATATTGCGAATTGCTTACTGTCTTCCGTGACCATGAAATTCAGAGCTTAGACAACATTTCTACTTCGTTTATTTGCGGAATGAAGCAGGTAAGGGAAGTTTCATTATTCGGATAATGGTGGTAGCTAAATATGCGAATTTACCCACTTTCCCATCGAGTGATTTTGGAGGACTTTTGATATGTGACACCTGGCAGTCCCATGAATGCCGCAGAAAAGAAATAAATTCTGTTGCAATTTGTTCTAGGTTAATTTGTAGTTTTACTGGACTATAAACGTATATATTCTTTGTTGATATCATTCATGTTTAGAGCATGCCCTAAAGTAAAAAAGCACTTGATTGCATTCAAGATGTCAACATGGGCGATATATTTCGCGGGTGTAAATCACGATTCGAAATGGCTTGCACGATTTTTCGTTCTTGGTCTCTAAGACAATCTCTATAATACATCAAATCAAATGATGCACAATCTGAAGGCTGGTTTACAATGGCTAAAGCTGTTCTCACCTTTTCGTCTTGGGTTTTGGCTGTAAAGAACATGAACCGCTTTCCCATTTCTTCCACTTTCTGCATGATGGAGCCCGCCACTGCTTGGGTTGGGCACTGAAACACGCATCTCTTTTTGCGTCCAACACCAGTATCTCGCTTCAGTCGGTCACCTATCACGTCTGTACTGCATGATAGTAGATCTGAACTTGAAGGGCGTCCGTTCTTGGGACGCACTACCGGCTTTGACGATGATGAAGCTTCCAGAAATCTCTTTTCAGCCCTTTTCAACTTCTCGTTATTTACAATGTTTTTGTAGCATGCAGATTGGTATATTGATTCAACATATTCTTCTTCTATAAGATTTGCTATACTAGTCCGGGAGCCAAGGGGACGAACCTGGATTTGCCGGATAAAGTTATTTTCTTTGCTGCATTTTGTAGTATGGGGCTACCTCTTCATAATTTGTGGGCGTGACCATTCCCAGCCCTTGAGCAATTTCAGATTTTAACCCTTTTATTCCCGTTTTGCGGAAAAACCTAAAAATGCTAATCTTTCCATTATTCCTTGTTAAGTATTCATACCAAAGGCATTGAATTTACTTGTGGTAATATTTGCTCATAGGTTAGATATTTTGCATTTTATTGTGTATTCTCAATGGCTGAACAATTCAAGATATTAACCATTTTCTCCACGTTTTGCATAAAATACTAAGAAATTCTAATTTTATACTATTTCTTGCAATGTATTCATACCGAAGGAATTACATTTACTTGTGATAATGTTTGCTCATAAGGTAGGTATTGTGCAGTTCATTTGGGTACAATTTTATAAATATTAACCCTTTACTGGCCATGCCTTTTAACGTATTTGTTGAATCTGTGCTGTCAAAGCCCTACTATCACACTAGGATGCTTGGAAATAAAAATTCTTGTTATTACTCTCGGTACATGTCAACTAATGCTACTGAACATGCGAGCAGCCTACAGTGTAACAAGTACAGAACATAGTTCACGGTAGACCATTGACCCGACAACTACACTTTCTAAGATTACATTGTACTTTGGCAGCCAGATCGGATCATTTCAAGGATATAATCTGGGGCGACATTGACACCGTCCGGAATGGCAGTTGGTGTTAGTGATTTGTTACCAATGTCTTTCTTCCATCCGAAGTCCTCTGGATCTAGTAGTGGCAGCCGATTCGATTCTAGAGTTCGTCACAAGATTGCCTGGTAGTGAGCCCTCTTCACATTTTCTGTGAATGCCTCTGTTGTGGGTGGTATGGCACAGGTTTGGCGATGATGTATGTCTCTTACCGTTTTTAGTACCCCCCCCCCCACATATATAATCTTGTTTCTGACATGTCCTTGGTTTTCTTTATGCCATAACAAGCAGAAATGAAAATAGTAGCTTGTTCCATGACATCGGTGAAAGGTGCGTCTACCTTGCCGATTGCAGATAAATCATATCCAAACTTCAAAGCTTTAACAACTGATCCCTTTCCTATTCCAAAGTAGCATCCCACTGTGTCACATCCTGCCAGAGCATGGGCCGGGAGGAGTTCATTCACAATGTTAGCATGCTTTTCTACTGTCAGTTTAATGGCCACAATTGCCCTCTGCGTACTGGGTGATTCCATGCTTAGTGGCAATTTAAGGTTTTGTTTCTGATAGTAATACACTAAGGAGCACAAACACATCTGTGTCATCTGATATTACTGAGTCTGCTAGCTTCACTTGCACACTTTAAAAGCTTTTGCACAATAATTATGGCAGCTTCTTCGTGGAATGTCTCTAGATCTTATCTAACCCATATGTCCTCATTAGCTATTTCAACAGGACATGGGTCTTCTCCAGTCTTCTTCTTCTTTTCGATCGCTGGTATCACACTTGGAGAGCCGTTCTCAAGATGAAATCTGTGATTTTCTGCAGTTCTTCCACAGGCCCATACAGCTTTTCAAGAAAAGAGGTTGACAAAGGCCAGATCTCTTATCTCAGCAGCTAATACGTACTGCAACATTGACGTATGTGCTCTGTGGTCTGCTCTGCTTCTCCACAAGGACAAGCGGGCGATGTCGTAAGGTGGAACCGCCTGTACATGTGTTGGTTTAGTCTGTTGTGTCCAGTTCTGAGAGGAAAAATGGTCACTTGCTCTGGCCTCGAGAGATGATGGTAGGCATCTTCTGATTGAGGTGTTCTATAGAGTGACTTGATGATAGGCTTCATCTCTGTACGGGTAACCATGTTTTCTGTCTGATTCTCTTCTGCACCCACCTTTGCCACCGTGTCTGCCTCCTTAGTTCCTTGGACGCCACAGTGTAAGGGGATCCACTGCAGTGCTATCCGAAAGCATTTGATGGTTTGTAGGGCTTCTTCAAGTTGTGGCAGCTTACCTTTGGTGATAGCCTCAAGGACGGAGCGGGCATCAGATAAAAAGACAATGTGCAATAGGGTCTGTTGTTCTGCTGATGGTATTCGCTGCATGAACCAGTGCTTCAACTTCAACTTCAGCTCTGTAGTTTGTGCAGTGTTGTGCAGTGTTTGCCTGTCAGTATTGCAGCTGACTCATGTTGTCCGTTTGGATACTGTATGTGCAGTCCGGCACCTCTTTGGCTGATCCATCTGTGTAGATCCTTATCCATGTCTCCTGAGGGTACATTTCTTCCAGCATGGCTAGGGTCAGGGCCTTCTTGCTCACATCACTGTGTTCATCTTTGGTTGTGAGATGAGGTACTGTGGTGCGAATAGCTATGCTCTCTAGTTTGTTTTCCCAGGGTGGAGGATCAAGGGTGTGGTTTGGGTCTTCTATTTGTGCTGGCAACACTTCTTGGTGTTTCCTTTGAAGTGCTTTTGTCTCTTTCACAAAACTTGATCTTTTAAGTCTTCCTGATGACAGCTGTGCTTGCCTGATCTTCATCGGGTGGTTGTTGAACGATTTGAACTTTGCAGATTGGATTAGTGCTTTGCATTCCCTTTATTTGCCAAGTGGGGGGGATGCCGGCTGTCTGCTCCATTTTTCTATTGGTGTTGATCTCATTCCACCAGTGATGATGTGCAGTGCTTGGTTTTGTACTCTGTCGAGGTTTTGTTGATGATATTTAGCTGCTGTCATTCATTGGCACCCCACGTTGTTCCTGCCAGCTTCCTCATGATGTTTAGCTTTCTTCTGGCCTTTGCCTCTGCGTTCTGGATGTGCTCCTTCCATGTTAATCTTCTGCCATATGTGACTCCCAGGTATGTCTGCTGGTCCTCGTACTCGAGTGGAGTACCGCCCGGTGTCAGATTGCCAACCTTGGTTTTGGTGGACAGTGAGAATAGCATGGCTGATGATTTTTCTTTGTTGCTGGTAATACACCAGCGTTGGGCCCAAGCTGTAATTCTGTCAACGGCGAGCTGCATTCTGTACGTGGCAGTCGTTGTGTACGCCTCGATGCACCAGAGTACGAGGTCATCTGCATAGATGGCTGCTTGGATCCCTTTGGGCAGCTCTGCTACAATGTCTTTAATGAAGAGTATGAACAGAGTTGGTGATAATACTCTGCCTTGTGGCACCCCTTGTCTCAGTAATACATTCTGTCCAGATTGTCCATCCAACAGCACCCTAGCCCTGCGATTGTGTAGGTATGACTTTGTCCATCGGAAAATGTTGCCACCGATGCCTGTGCGCCGGAGCTTCACGAGGAGGCCATCCTTCCACACCTTGTCAAATGCCTTCTGCAGATCGATAAAGGCAGCTAGCATCACCTTCTTGACTTGAAAAGTGTCCTCTATGACCTGTGCAAGATGTGTTGTTTGATCTTCTGTGCTCCTGTATCTTCTGAAGACGGCCTGCTCTGAAACTATAATGTATCCGACTACAGGTACCACTGCAACTGCTGGTTGATGATGCGCTCCCTGATCTTGCATTTGCAGCTTGTAAGACTGATAGGACGGTAGCTCAGCACTTTCGTCTTGTTCTTCCCTTTTTTCAGAATAGGAGGCATTCTGGCTTCCTTCCAGCACTGAGGAACCTCTCCATTGGTCCAACTGAGATTAAAGATGTCTAGCAACTTGCGATGAGATGCATTACCAAGGTGTTGGATCATTTCATTCGTAATGCCATCTGGCCCGGGAGATTTCTTCTTCTTCAATTGGCGGATAGCCTACTTCAGTTCTGCTAAACTAATGACAACTTTCATTGCATCGTGAGTGTTGGTGTCTGTTCTTTCCTTCTGCTCTTTTCTAACCTCTTTTTGACGCATTGGTGGTATAGAAATGTTGCTTTCTTTTGCATATGCCTTCGCAAAAGCATCTGCAGCCATCTTTCATGTCAGTGTTTGTCCATCTTCTTCAAGAGTAATCTTCTCTCCCCCGACACCCTCATCATTCAGTGCTTTAGCCAGTCTCCATAGCTTTGTGGTGTCTCTCTCTAAATTAAACCCTGCCGTCCTTTCCCTCCAGCTTCTTGTTTTGGCCTCCAGCTTGGTATTTAGATACCTGGCTTTAGTTTGTTGTAGTGTGAAGTGGTTTTCGTGACAGGGATTACCCTCTGCATCTTCTCTGGCCGTGTCTAGTTTATCATGTGCTGCTTGCAGTTCTGTTGTCCAGTAGGGGTGGTAGTTTTTCCTGAACCCTCGAGCAATCGCTTCGTTGGCAGCATTGAGGATACTTGAATTAAATTCCTTGACCACATTGTTGATGTTTCTCCCTTCTACTGCTATATTTTGGTTAAGCTCATTGGAACGAATGCCGAACAGACTCCAATTTGCCTTTTTGTAGTTCCACCTTGGATGTTGAGGTGAACTTGTCGAAGTACCTCCAGAAAGAGATAGGGGGCTGGGCGGTGGTCGCTTCCTCCTAACTGCGATCCGACCACTATACTGAGGTTTCTGTGAATGTCTTCTGTACAAAATGCCAAGTCCGGCGTTGTTGTCGAGTGCCATCGGCGCGAGTAGAAGGTAGGCTGATCTGTGGGATCGTTGACAAGTAAAAGGTGCTTTTTATCTTGCCATGCTTCAATGTCTTCTCCTCGTTTATCAAGTGTTCTGTATCCCCAGCTCTGGGACTGGCTATTAAAGTCTCCCGCAATGAGGAAGTGGTAGTTCGGGACCTGGATTGTGTCAAGTGAGAGATTCTTGTCAGTAGGGCAGTAACAATTGGCAATGCCAATCACAGAGTTGCTGGTTGTTACCTTGATCTTGATATATTCTGCCTCTTCCATAAAGGTTTTGATCTAGCTGGCGTTCACGCTGTTTCAGACCAAGGTGATCACCCCGCCTTGCTTTCTTCCTCTTCGATCACAGCGGAAAATCTGGTAACCTCTGATCTTAAATGGGTTTCCTTCTTGCAGGCGTGTCTCTTGGATGCAGCAGATATCAATGTTGTTTTCGTACAGGAACTGTTCGAGCTCTGATTTCTTGTTGGTAACCCCCTTCTGCGTTCCAGTGCATGATGTTGATACTGAGGTTCTCTTTGGGGTTGGTCTTCTCTTTCGGTTGGCTAGTAGCTCTCCATCCTCGTCCCCTGGCTCCACAAGACGAGGTGATGGGACCTCCAGTAGCTGAGGGTGGCTCCTTCGAGGCGTGGATCCCGGCGCTGCACCTGCCTGGCACCATTTCGGTTGAGTCGATCTCCAAGTGTCATTTCATTAGCGTTGTGCATAATGCTCTGGTTAGCCCCTCCAAATGTCTGGATTGACACCCAGTGGGTTACACCCCTGCGCCACGTTGAGGCCGAACATATAGTCTTAAGGGGGGGGGGGTCTTCTCCAGTGGCTACCAGCTTGTGTTTCGTAGTGCTATGGGTGTGAAACAATTTGTCTCGAGCTAGTTCATCACAGAGGATTCTAATCAGTTGTTTTTTTATTCTCTACGGAAGACAAGCCACTCTTTTGTGCAGGTAGCTTTGTCTTTAAATTCAGGTGATGTGGTCGACTAACATCAGTTTCCCTGCCGTCCCTTGTGACAGACTTTATACTGAAGTCATGGTACCTATCAAACACCAGATAGGTATCACTGTCCGCCAGGTATGTAGTTACACGTTTCTTGACATTTGCTACATAGTCTGCCACTGTACCATCAGTTGGCCAATGGATTGTCCATAGAAGGGCTGAACCATCAATAACTGTTACATCTGCAAATCTAGAATTTCAGCTAGACACTTCCATTTGTAAGGACCTTTTCGGCACTGATTTGCCTTTAACAATCCGTATCCCATCTTCTGTGAACATTGCTGTCGGTACTGGAACATGTTCATGAGAAATGACATCTTTTATATCAATGTCACGATCACTTGACAACAAAGCTATAACTCTCGAATATATTGCATTCAGATCACACACTTTTGAGTCGCCAACTTGTACTGACGTTTTTGTCTCTGCCAGAGTTGTCACATTTTCGATATGGTGCTGTAGAAACCATCAGGCCAGCTTTTCTCAAAGTCTACCAGCAATGCTTCTCCAATGCTTACTGCCTTATGCACATTAACGTTGGGTGTACCAGTTTTACCACTGCCAATGTTCACTATTGCATCAGGGTGTTGCTTTGGATCCAATGTGTGGATACAAGTGTCCAACTTCTGGCGTATTCCGGCTCTGTCCTTGGCGTCTGCTTCAATCCGTGCCTTGGTTTCCTCCTTGCTGTGGATTTGATTACCACAGGCACTCCCTTCCTCCTCCATCTCATTCAAGCATGCTTCAATTTTGCAACACAAATGGCGACTCAGTCCCCAAACCTTAAGAGCTTCTACCTTTAGTGTTATTCCTATGATTCCACCACTGCGATGTTCATATCTCATAAATGTAGATTCTATAAATTGATCACTCCAGATCCCATTCCAAATAGCACGGATATGGCGTCCCACATGCTCACCATTCATGAAGTGGCTCAGAGCATATAGAGGGAGTTTCCCCATTGACCGGATGTAGTATAGACCATATTGTGCATAATTCACATGGCCGGCGGCAAAGTAGTAAGGCAGCATCTGTCTGAAAGTCAGAAGGTGAAGAAGCCATTCTCCTTCACGTTCCGCCATGATGTACGCCATCATTAGAAACACTGGCTTAACTAGGACATCAACCCAGAGTTTCACTGTCTTGCTTTGGTTTGCTCTTTCCTCTAAGGCTTCCATCAGATCATCAATACTCTCAAACTGATCACTAATTATAAGACTCCCAACAACCTCCTCAGCAAGCATCCGTAGTGTACGTACATTTTGTGGGAATTGTTTTCCACTTAACATCTTGGGCACGCCTCCAAAGACCGCTGTCAGAATATCCGACAGTCCACTTTCAGCCATCAGTGAACCTATAGCTCCCATAAAACTCATTAGTGCATGCATTCCTCCAAGTCATAAATACATCTCTGTGAATTTCTGTGGATGTGCCCATGGAACTTGTACTGCAACCCGGTAGAGTTGATGGTCACAGGTTGGAATGGTGAACTTCTGAGCAGTATCAAACGTTAGTTCCTGTGCCCTAATCATGGCTGTCAGCATAGTGTCATGGTCAAATGGATTCATGTCAATAAGGGGTTCGTATACGGCCTTTGTCTTGAACTGTACTTTATGACCTTGCTCTTTGCTCTGCTCAGTCCTGTGTTGTAGCCATGAAACTCTGGAGAATCTTCCTTCACAACATCCTGCAAAAATCTAAAGTCCATTTCCAATGCCCTCCTTTTTACAATGGCTTGATCAGCTAGAGATTTGAGAGACAAAACTGGGTTTGGAACTCCTTCTGGCATAGCTGGATGCTTGGACCTATGGTACCTATGAATAGTTACATCATATGGAATCTCCTGAGACATGTCGTCCTTATGGATTGGCTTTTTTTTTATATCAATTTCACTAGTTTCTTCTTCTTCTGTACTCTGTGCCTGTGTTAGGACAGCCAATGAATGTGTAGACTGCTTCCCATTCTGTGAGGCGATATCTGCATCAAAATTGTCCACAATAACCTGGACTAAACCATTATCAGCATTTGATATGCCGGACATTTTGACATCTGCAACAGCCGCTCTTGCAGCAGACCTCTTGAAACGTCAGAATTCAGTATAAGAACATGTAACGCCATATGTATACATGTCATTTATGAGTTTTTTAGATTCACCGATTTTAACTGCGAGAACAATCTGCAAACTAGTAGCCTGAGCTGTGACAATGCCTGTGACAATTGAACCTATGAGCAACGCTGGTAATGTATTGTCTAGTTTATGAGACACTTTTGCTAACAGCCGTAGTAGAAAGTCACTGGCTGATTCTTTTGCCAGTTTTTTTTATTGATGCTGATATCATAATAATCCTTGTCCATTCGAATGTTTTTTACTTCGTTAAAAATCTGTTTGCTGGCTTTTGTTGCAGCATAAATGATTTTGTATGTCTCACTTAGACAGAATCTATGTGTGCATACTGGTCCTTAGTGTCCATCAAACCTCGTGTGTGTGTGTGTGTGTGTGTGTGTGTGTGTGTGTGTGTGTGTGTGTGTGTGTGTGTGTGTGTGTGTGTGTGTGTGTGTGTGTTGTGTGTGTGTGTGTGTGTGTGTGTGTGTGTGTGTGTGTGTGTGTGTGTGTGTGTGTGTGTGTGTGTGTGTGTGTGTGTGTGTGTGTGTGTGTGTGTGTGTGTGTGTGTGTGTGTGTGTGTGTGTATATATATATATATATATATATATATATATATCTATATATATATATATTATATATATATATATATATATATATATATATATATATCTATATATATATATATATATATATCTATATATATATATATATATATATAATATATATATATATATATATATATATATATATATATATATATATATATATATATATATATATTATATATATATATATATATATATATATATATATATATATATATATATATATATATATATCTATATATATATATATATATACATATATATATATATATATACATATATATATATATGTGTGTGTGTTTGTGTATGTGCGTGCGTGTGCGTCTGTGTGTCTATGCATGCATATGTGCGTATGTGTGTGTATGCGAGGGATCTGTTATTAGATACAAAAATGACGGAACTGATTTATGAAGCCTAAGTATTTAAAAACGCCGACCCAGGTATTTACATAGTTACCTATGCATACCTGCGAGTCTGCAAACTTCCGTCAAACCTCCTATGTGTGAGTGAGTGGGTGAGTGAGTGAGTGAGTGAGTGAGTGAGTGAGTGAGTGAGTGAGTGAGTGAGTGAGTGAGTGAGTGAGTGAGTGAGTGAGTGAGTGAGTGAGTGAGTGAGTGAGTGAGTGAGTGAGTGAGTGAGTGAGTGAGTGAGTGAGTGAGTGAGTGAGAGTGAGTGAGTGAGTGAGTGAGTGAGTGTGAGTGAGTGAGTGTGAGTGAGTGAGTGAGTGAGTGAGTGAGTGAGTGAGTGAGTGAGTGAGTGAGTGAGTGAAGTGAGTGAGTGAGTGAGTGAGTGAGTGAGGGAGGGAGGGAGGGAGGGAGGGAGCGAGCGAGCGAGCGAGCGGGTGAGGGAGTGGGAGGGTGGGTGGGTGGGGTGGGTGGGTGAGTGAGTGAGTGAGTGAGTGTGTTATGCTTTTTTCTTTATTCCGAACGGGTGCATCGTTTTGAGTTCTTTGATCCAGTAGTGTTCTCTGTTTAATCTTAGTTTTTTGTTATCTGTAAAAATTCTTTCAATTGGTCTTATCGTGATGTCTTTCATAGAATGTCTTGGATGGTTGAAATGCCATGAGATTCTCGTGTCTGTTGGTGTCGGATTGCATGGATATGTTGTGTGAGTCGTTTGCTGAGTGTTTGACTTGTTTCTCCTATGTATTGAGAGCTGCATTGTTTGCATTCTATGAGGTAAATAATGTTGGTGGTATTGCAGCTCATTTGTGTGTTGATTTTGTAGTCTTTACCAGTGACGAAACTAGTGAATTTGTCAGCAGTGTTCATGTATTGTTTGCGTGTGATGCAATTGTTTTTGTTGCATTGTCGGAGTGTCCCTACTATGTCGTGAATGTCATTTGGTGTCGGTACGATCTTATTGTTAGCATCTGGATTTTTTATTTTAATTAGGCTAGAGTGGACTAGGTGGTCCCTAATGCTTTTATTTTTCTTGAATGCTACTACTGGGTAGTTGGGAAAAATTGGTGCTAAGATTGGTGAAGACAAGATGTACTTTTCCCAGTAGGTTCGAATGGATTTGCCTATGTGTTCTAATGATGGGTGGTATTGTAGTATGCAAGCTGGCCTAGGCTGTTTTTGTGTGGGTTGTTTGTAAAGAATGTCTTCTCTCTGTGTGTTCTCGGTTTTTTCTATGATGGCTTTAATTTCTGTCTCTTTGTATCCCCGGTGGATGAATGCATCTGTTAGTTCCTGTGTGCGTTGTTTTAATCTAGTAGGATCTGTGATGATGCGTTTGTATCTTAATGCTTGGCTGTAGATTATGGAATGTTTTTGTGTTTTTAGGGTGGCTTGATTGTTTGTGAAGATACTGTTGTTTGTCTGTAGGTTTTCTGTATAGGTCCAATTTAAGTTTGTTATCTTCTTTGTATACCATTGTGTCCAAAAATGGGATTTTTTCCGTTGAATATTCCAAGTCAAATTTTATTGTGGGATGCTCTTTATTCATGTGTGCGTGAAATTCAAGTAGTTCGTTCTCACTGGTGTTCCAAATGAAAAATATGTCATCTATGTATCTAACTAAGTGGGATGGAGTGCTGCCCATCCATGTTGATAACATTCTGCTTACTATGGTGTACACGTAAATGTTAGCATATTTGACAGCAAACTTGGCTCCCATGGCTGTTCCATGTGTTTGTATGTAGTAGTCTTCATTGAATTGGAAGCTGTTTTTTTGTAAGAATGTATCTCATTATTTGGGCCAATTCGTCTGGGTAGATGTGTGCAGGTGTGTGGTTATTGTTGTTTGTGTTTGTTTTTTCAAGTGTATGTCTGTAATGTTCTGTGACAATCTGTATGCCTTCTTCGTGTGGGATGTTTGTGTATAAGTGATCTGACATCCATTGTGCATAGGATTGAGCCAGCATCAACTGTAGTGTTTTCTATATGTTGGATGAATGCAGTGGTGTCTCGTAGTAGATTTGGGATATCATTTTCCGTGTCTTTTAGTAGGTGGTCTGTGAATTCATTAATGCGTGACGTGGGGCCATCGCAGTTGGATACAATCGGGCGTCCGGGTGGAGGTATTTTGCCTTTGTGTATCTTAGGGTTAATGTAGATGCGCGGAGTTCTGACTTTGAATTCGGTGAGATATCTGTGTGTCTGTCCTGTGATGGCTCCGGTGATTAGAAGTTCGTTAATGTATGCATCTATGGTGTCTTTATATTTTAAAGTGGGATTTTCACTGAGTTTGGTGTAGTATGCGACATCTGTAAGTTGTCTGTGTACTTCTGCAATGTAGTCTGTTTTGTTGAGAATGACTATTGCGGAGCCTTTGTCTGCTGGTCTGATGACTATGTTTGTGTTATTAGCTAATGTTTTGAGGGCTGTTTTCTCATGGTGTGTGATGTTGGATCGTGGTGACTTGTCGGGTGGTTTGGTGATAAGCTTGGTGAGTGATGACCGGAGTTTGTTGATGGCATTGGGTGTTGTGCTTGGTCTCCATTCTGAGGGTAGTTTGAATTTGGATGGTGCTGTGGGTTTTTCAAGGTTGTTGCTGTAAAAAGTAGTATTTGCATTCTAACTTCCTGATGAATTGATCTATGCAATGTATTTGTGTGTCTGGTGATATGTGGTGTGGTGTGGGTACAAATGAAAGGCCTTTGTTTAGAACGGAATTTTCTGTTTTGGTAAGTTTGTGGTTGGACAGGTTAACGACAATATCTGGTGTTGTTTTTTGTTTGTTGATGATGCGTTTGTTTTCTGCGTTTTTGTAGTTGTGTACCTGATGTTAAACGTCTAATTGGCCGATTATTTCTAAGAGTAGTTTTTTCACATTTTCGTTTTTGGATTGTTTTATGACTTCGGCATATGATTTGGTTTGTGGTGTGCTTGTTACTTGTCTGTGATGTTGTTTGGATGGGTTGGGTTCTGGGTTGGTGTGTTGATGTGTGTGATAGGTTGTGTTCTGGGAAGGTACATCTGCTCTCTTGGTGGTGATGGATGTGCGTGGGTGGATGGGAGGTGGTTGTCTTGAGTAGGGTATTATAAAGTGTCGGTTGTTTGTGTAGTGGCGGTTGGTTTGTGATGTTTGTTTTGGTCCAACTTGCCCTGGTTTGAAGGTGGTTTGTGGTGAATGTGGTTTGTTCTGTATGTGTGGTGCTCCCCCGTTTTTTGGCAGGGGAAGTGGGTTACTCCTCGGTTGTCTCTCTGTGTTGATCTGTGGTTGCTGTTTGAGCTGTGTAGGTCTAAACCATTGAGTTGTGGTTTGGTTGTTCTGTGGTGTTTGTGGTCTTGTGTATGTATGTGGGTTT
>CM067359.1:35237042-35304542 GCA_034401795.1 Chaetoderma sp. LZ-2023a
AAACCTCCTATGTGTGAGTGAGTGAGTGAGTGAGTGAGTGAGTGAGTGAGTGAGTGAGTGAGTGAGTGAGTGAGTGGGTGAGTGAGTGGGTGAGTGAGTGAGTGTGTGAGTGAGTGAGTGAGTGAGCGAGCGAGCGAGCGAGCGAGTAAGTGAGTGAGTGAGTGTGAGTGAGTGAGTGAGTGAGTGAGTGAGTGAGTGAGTGAGTGAGTGAGTGAGTGAGCGAGTGATTGAGTAAGTGGGTGAGTGAGTGAGTGAGTGAGTGTGAGTGAGTGAGTGAGTGAGTGAGTGAGTGAGTGAGTGAGTGAGTGAGTGAGTGAGTGAGTGAGTGAGTGGGTGGGTGGGTGGCTGGGTGGGTGGGTGGGTGTGTGAGTGAGTGAGTGAGTGTGTTATGCTTTTTTGTTTATTCCGAACGGGTGAATTGTTTTGAGTTGCTGAGTGTTTGACTTGTTTCTCCTATGTATTGAGAGCTGCATTGTTTGCATTCTATGAGGTAAATAATGTTGGTGGTATTGCAGCTCATTTGTGTGTTGATTTTGTAGTCTTTACCAGTGACGTAACTACTGAATTTGTCAGCAGTGTTCATGTATTGTTTGCATGTGATGCAATTGCTGTTGTTGCATTGTTGGAGTGTCCCTACTATGTCGTGAGTGTCATCTGGTGTCGGTACGATCTTATAGTTAGCATCTGGATTTTTTATTTTAATTAGGCTAGAGTGGACTAGGTGGTCCCTAATGCTTTTATTTTTCTTGAATGCTACTACTGGGTAGTTGGGAAAAATTGGTGCTAAGATTGGTGAAGACAAGATGTACTTTTCCCAGTAGGTCCGAATGGATTTGCCTATGTGTTCTAATGATGGGTGGTATTGTAGTATGCAAGCTGGCCTAGGCTGTTTTATGTGGGTTGTTTGTAAAGAATGTCTTCTCTCTGTGTGTTCTCGGTTTTCTCACCAAACCACCCGACAAGTCACCACGATCCAACATCACACACCATGAGAAAACAGCCCTCAAAACATTAGCTAATAACACAAACATAGTCATCAGACCAGCAGACAAAGGCTCCGCAATAGTCATTCTCAACAAAACAGACTACATTGCAGAAGTACACAGACAACTTACAGATGTCGCATACTACACCAAACTCAGTGAAAATCCCACTTTAGAATATAAAGACACCATAGATGCATACATTAACGAACTTCTAATCACCGGAGCCATTACAGGACAGACACACAGATATTACACCGAATTCAAAGTCAGAACTCCACGCATCTACATTCACCCTAAGATACACAAAGGCAAAATACCACCACCCGGACGCCCGATTGTATCCAACTGCGATGGCCCCACGTCACGCATTAATGAATTCACAGACCACCTACTAAAGGACACGGAAAATGATATCCCAAATCTACTACAAGACACCACTGCATTCATCCAAAATATAGAAAACACTACAGTGGATGCTGGCTCAATCCTATGCACAATGGATGTCAGATCACTATACACAAACATCCCACACGAAGAAGGCATACAGATTGTCACAGAACATTACAGACATACACTTGAAAAAACAAACACAAACAACAATAACCACACACCTGCACACATCTACCCAGACGAATTGGCCCAAATAATGAGATACATTCTTACAAAAAACAGCTTCCAATTCAATGAAGACTACTACATACAAACACATGGAACAACCATGGGAGCCAAGTTTGCTGTCAAATATGCTAACATTTACGTGTACACCATAGAAAAAAGAATGTTATCAACATGGATGGGCAGCACTCCATCTCACTTAGTTAGATACATAGATGACATATTTTTCATTTGGAACACCAGTGAGAACGAACTACTTGAATTTCACGCACACATGAATAAAGAGCATCCCACAATAAAATTTGACTTGGAATATTCAACAGAAAAAATCCCATTTTTGGACACAATGGTATACAAAGAAGATAACAAGCTTAAATTGGACCTATGCAGAAAACCTATAGACAAACAACAGTATCTTCACAAACAATCAAGCCACCCTAAAAACACAAAACATTCCATAATCTACAGCCAAGCATTAAGATACAAACGCGTCATCACAGATCCCACTAGATTAAAACAACGCACACAGGAACTCACAGATGCATTCATCCACCGGGGATACAAAGAGACAGAAATTAAAGCCATCATAGAAAAAACGGAGAACACACAGAGAGAAGACATTCTTTACAAACAACCCACATAAAACAGCCTAGGCCAGCTTGCATACTACAATACCACCCATCATTAGAACACATAGGCAAATCCATTCGGACCTACTGGGAAAAGTACATCTTGTCTTCACCAATCTTAGCACCAATTTTTCCCAACTACCCAGTAGTAGCATTCAAGAAAAATAAAAGCATTAGGGACCACCTAGTCCACTCTAGCCTAATTAAAATAAAAAATCCAGATGCTAACTATAAGATCGTACCGACACCAGATGACACTCACGACATAGTAGGGACACTCCAACAATGCAACAACAGCAATTGCATCACATGCAAACAATACATGAACACTGCTGACAAATTCAGTAGTTACGTCACTGGTAAAGACTACAAAATCAACACACAAATGAGCTGCAATACCACCAACATTATTTACCTCATAGAATGCAAACAATGCAGCTCTCAATACATAGGAGAAACAAGTCAAACACTCAGCAAACGACTCACACAACATATCCATGCAATCCGACACCAAACAGACACGAGAATCTCATGGCATTTCAACCAACCAAGACATTCTATGAAAGACATCACGATAAGACCAATTGAAAGAATTTTTACAGATAACAAAAAACTAAGATTAAACAGAGAACACTACTGGATCAAAGAACTCAAAACGATTCACCCGTTCGGAATAAACAAAAAAGCATAACACACTCACTCACTCACTCACTCACACACCCACACACCCACCCACCCACCCACCCACCCACCCACTCACTCACTCACTCACTCACTCACACTCACTCACTCACTCACCCACCCACTCACTCACTCACTCACTCACTCACTCACTCACTCACTCACTCACTCACTCACTCACTCACTCACTCGCTCACTCACTCACTCCCTCACTCACTCACTCCCTCACACACTCACTCCCTCACCCACTCACCCACTCACTCACTCACTCACTGACTCACTCACTCACTCACTCAATCACTCACTCACTCACTCACTCACTCACTCACTCACTCACTCACTCCCTCACTCACTCACACATAGGAGGTTTGACGGAAGTTTGCAGACTGGCAGGTAGGCATAGGTAACTATGTAAATACCTGGGTCGGCGTTTTTAAACACTTTACCCCCAGCCTATCGCAAGGAGAAACCACTAATCATCTAAATTTTACTGTCGATTTATTAAATTCCTGTGTGGTTTTTCAGTTTTAAGACAGGCAGGGAGGCAGCCAGGCGGACAGGAAGGCATGCAGACAGGCAGGCAGCCAGGCAGGCAAGCGGATATGCAGGCATACATGCAGACAGATAAATAGACATACAGACGGGCAGACGGATGGACGGATTGACGGACGGACGAATGGCCGGGCGCGTGGGCGGGCAGGCAAGCAGGCAGACCAACAGACAGACGGAGAGACAGACAGACTCATACCAATAAAGCCGTGAAAAAGTGTGTGCGTGCGAGCGTGCGCAGGTGCGTGCGTGCGTGCGTGCGTGCGTGCGTGCGTGCGTGCGTGGTTGGGCAGGCGGGCGGGCGGGCGGGCGGGCGGGTGGGCGGGCGGGCGGGCGGGCGGGCGGGCGGGCGGGCGTGCGTGCGTGTGTGTGCGCGTGCACATGGGTGAAGTGCGAGTGACATTATTAACACATGAACCGCTCGAGGATAAGCAGCGAGGGATCATGTGATCCTTCGCTTTGCCATGTCACCTGACCCTCTTCCCACCCCTGACACTTTCAGGGCTCATTACGCCACACACACATCCACCCAATTAGCAGAACCGAGGGTTAATATATCAACACATTGAACAATCGCGACTGTGTAAGCGGATTCTCCGATTGGTCTAGAGTTACGACGCCATTGATATGTAAATGGCCCCATGCCCCAAAACCTTCACAGCTCATTATTCCTGTTAATCATCGACACAGCTCAAAACTCTACATCAAAGAAAATGCGACGAAGGGCGACTGATCTGGTTGGTCACGAGAGCTTTGACCTCTTCTCATTTGCATATTAGTCCTACCCCCACATGCTCATATCTGGTCAGGGTGGAGGGGAGCCTATTCTTTTAAAAATCCATAAGAATAGGGCACGCAACCCTGTGTATGTGTGGGCGTGGCCTAATATCCAAATGAGATGATGCCATGCTCTCTCAACCAAGCAGAACAGCCACCCATTCTGTCGCGGTTCTACTGATTATGACTTCATATGATTGATCGATATGAGAGAGTGGGTTCCTCAATTTTGTCAATCATGACATTTCGGTTCGAGATGTAGTCAACATAGTCATGAACATTGGTTAGTCTAATGTGAAATAGCAAAACAACCACTTGCTACATAACTTTATTGGATTAAAATGGGTGACCCTGATAACATGGCGTAGCACAGGCAGCCATTGCTACCAAGGGACTCCACCATAGCGATTAAGCTTATCCCCATACCTTCCCTACTGGACAAGTTGTCCTGCCTGACTGCCGAGAACACGAGTTCAGTTAAACACAAGTGCGCATGTCCGGTTATCACTGTGTGGCGTAAACGCATACAATCAAGCAGCATACATAGCCTCATAATTTAATCAGAAATAAATTGATATTGGTTATATTAATCTGACAAATTAAAGTCAAATTCATTCAAATTCAAAGTTACTTATTTTGCGGCATAATAATATATACACCTGTGCAAAAGTTAAGCACCACCCTATTTTTACGCACATGCGAGGGTATATTCATGTGCTATGAAGAAAGCAATAGCCTAAACATTTATGTACCCATCCATCTTAGTGCAAGAGGTAATAATGCAACTAGAGGAATGCTGATTATGATGGTGGGGAAACACTGTATGTTTTTGTTTGAACTTGAAAACGAGGCCTGAATATGGTTACGTTGACACAACTGACAACTATTGCCAATCTCTGTGCATGACATACCAGTGGTATGCATGCCTATGATTTGCCATTTCACACGATCACTTAACCTTCGTCTTGGCATAGTGGTTCACAATCAAGAGCTAATTCTCTCTGTACAAATAAACCACGGTCATGCACACAAAATTCCTAATCCTGTCGCCTAAATCTGTATGTAATGTTCTACACCTCAAACTGGACTTTTACATAACTGAACACGTGTGCTGTTTCCCGCCACGCACGGACATCAAGCGGCGTGAAGTCATGAATGCATGTGCATTTCGTACTTGGAATTATGTCAGCTAACGCGGGGACAAAAAGTATGGCAGCCTAGTTGTACCATCATGTTTCTACGTTCTATTGTTTTTGCTGGTGCTTAACTTTTGCACTGGTATGTCATGCAGAGAGATTTGCAGACAGCTGAACATTAACCATACTGTAATCAGTCGTTTGATTGCAAAACATGGGCAAACTAACGAGGTGAAGGACAGGCCTAGATCTGGAGGACCGAAGAAGACTACTGCCCGTGATGATCGAGCCCTAGTACGCCTTGTTAGGAGATCTCCATTCACCAACAGCAGAGTGCTCAGCCAGCAATGGGAAACGCGCAATAGAGTGTCAATCTCTACCGTCAAAAGGAGACTGTATGCTGCTGGCATGAAAGCTAGGAGACCTGTCAGACGTCCTCTCCTCACTGCACACCACAAAGAGGAGCGTCTGAGGTGGTGCAACGAAAGAAGACACTGGAACATGAGATCCTGGAGACGGGTACACTGGTCCGATGAAAGTCGGTTCCTGCTTCATGCCACAGATGGTCGAACTCGTGTATGGAGGTCCAGACGCACGGCGTACGACCAACGTAACATCATGGAAGAAGTTCCATTTGGTGGAGGTTCCGTTATGATATGGGGGTGCATCTCATTTGATTGTAAGCTGGACCTGTTGACTGTACCTGGAACACTAAATGGACAAAGATATCAAGATTCCATACTGGATAGAGTTGTGGTCCCTCATTTTGTAAATCATGCACCTGGAACCCACCCTATATTCATGGATGACAACGCCCGACCACATCGTGCTAGAGCTGTGCATGAATACCTCCGCCAGAATGCCATCGAAACCCTACCATGGCCAGCAAGGAGCCCTGACATGAACCCTATTGAGCATATCTGGGACATTCTGGGAAACATGGTGAGAAGGAGGGATCCTCCTGTGCAGAACCTACAGGAATTAACAGACGCACTCCATCTTGAATGGCAACGAATACCACAATGGCGTATCAGTCGGTTGGTGACCAGCATGAGACGTCGTGTCCAGGCCGTCATCCAGGCACAAGGTGGATATACCCGGTATTAATAATGACAGTCTCAAACTCGTGCACAGATGTTAAACTTCGTTTTCAGACACCATTAATGACAATCTAGCCACGTGTGTCAACTGTAGGGCAATAGTTGTCAGTTGTGTCAACGTAACCATATTCAGGCCTCGTTTTCAAGTTCAAACAAAAACATACAGTGTTTCCCCACCATCATAATCAGCATTCCTCTAGTTGCATTATTACCTCTTGCACTAAGATGGATGGGTACATAAATGTTTATGCTCTTGCTTTCTTCATAGCACATGAATATACCCTCGCATGTGCGTAAAAATAGGGTGGTGCTTAACTTTTGCACAGGTGTATATATAATTACTTTTATAGGATTGATATATCACAGTCACCTGGTGGAAATATATTGTCAATGGCAGTATCTACGGTATTGAGCATGAGTGTAGACAAATGTCATCACATGGATGACACCGAATTTATGCCTTTTGATCGCAGTTGATGATGGGAAAAGTTATGTGTGTCGTGGTGGGTGATATAGTGGAATTATTTCCTGGTATGCCGGGATAACAACGCATTACAAGACATATGGGGATGAACTGGGGTGGGGTGCTTATCATGGGATATCAACATGGTGAGGGTGTATTAGAGAGGAGATAGCGATCTTCTGTGTAACTTGCGAGACTGGAATTAGATGATGTCGTTGTGGTGGAGGGTACAGGGAATAGTAGCAGTGATAGTAGTTGTAGTCATGAGGATGGTGGTGGTGATGGTGGTAGTGGTTGTACGAAATGTGTACGTATTTTGACTGTGAAGTTTATAATGTGTGTTTGTGAGGGTTATTATTTGACTATGATGTATTGCTTTATCGTTTTTCTGTGTGAGCATTGGCGTTTGGCCATCTGGCTCAGTCTCATGCCAGAGCATGATTGCAGAGATTGAGATTGTGTGTCTATCTAATTCTGTTCCGATATATTGGGTGTGCAATCTATTCTAGGAACTAGTGCTGTGAATGGTCTTGTGTGTTGGTCTTGAATAGTGTTGATAGGGATTTAGGGAGGTTATCATGGTGTAACTGTCTTAGCAATGTGTATGATTGCAGAGTCCCAATATCTGTGATTTTTACCATATATTCTGTTTTGAAGATGTCTACACCCTTTGCTGTTCTAGAGAACAATTTAAAACTTTTGTCTGTGACCGTTTTATCCCTGTTTAGTTTAACTTCATATGTGTACCATCCCAGATTATGTTACAATATGTGATGTGTGGAAGGATTAGAGTAGAGTAGAGAGTTTAACGGTGTCGAGTGGTAGGCAAGGCTTAAGTCGTTGGCTGACATCGATGCATTTTGTTAACTGCATGTCAAGTAATCTATATACGTACCTTGATTTTTTCCGAAAGTTTTGGTTCAATGTTAACAAAATATTCATTGAATTGATTTGCAATATTCAGGTGTTCGGTAATAATTTTGTTGTCATGGATGAATTGAGATTGTTCGAATTTTTTCCGATCCTTATTAAAGGGTGATTTAATTATTTTTCATATTTCGCGAATGTAGTTTTTTGCATGTTCAAATTTGTCTTTGTAGTACATATTTTGCTCGCTTTATTAATGAGTCTAGCCTGTTCCTGTATATTTTGAATTTTGTTTGATTGTATGTTGTTGAATTGTTTAGGAATTTAAGATAAAGGTTGTGTTTCTCATTGCAGGCAGTTACCAGTGCGTTTGTAAACCAGGGCTTAGTAAGGCTTGTTTTAAACTTTCTTATTTCTTTATGTGGGAATAGATTTTGAAATTACCTCATGCATAGGTTATGAAAAGTGTTGATAATTTATTGGACTACGTAATAGAATTAGTAACAAAAATTGTATTAGGAGAGTATTGAAAATACTGAACTCTGAAATTATGCCTTTGAGAGGATAATAAGCTGTCTAAAGCTATATGTCGGTTGACGCCAGCCATTCAGGCTAAACATGTCTTCTACAATGTTACTAACTGTTTGTATTTTCCAACAGAGAAAGGAAAAAACTCTTCTAACTTGTGCAGTCAATCCGCGCACGTGTGGATAATGCCAAATCAAACAAATTTTGTCTACACCAATCAGATAACATCACTATCTTTTACATTGACGTCGTAAATCTGATTCTATAGATATTTTCCCGCTGGCAGAGTAAAATACCCAGACGGACAGACATTGGCGGACAAACTCTTATGCCGAATTATATTTTCTTTTTCGTTATAATATTTGATAGGGGGATCAATTGCTATCTATACCCCGTCCATTTCTAGTCAAGCTTCGCCCAGTGTTCTGGAATCAATTTATATTCTTTAAACCCTGAATTACCATATTCCCAGTTTCAAGGGAACTATACAGGCAAGCTGTTGAATGTTTTGAAACTAATTTGAGTTGGTGCCGATGCTGCCTAATGATTATGGAGTTATGATTTTGACGCCTGCCTACATGTGACGTAATCAGTGAGTATGACATCATATACTTGAGTGACTAATCCTATCCCTCTAATTCTTCGGTTGATTATTTCAAAGGAATTTGACAGATAGTTGTTGCTGTTGATCGCAGAATATGAAGTTATGTTATTTGAAACCAGAGGATAAAATCAGTTACTGTGTTCTTTACAGTGTCATTTGCACTTTGGATATAGTGCCCGGAGGAAAATTGCAATAATACGCTTCATTATTGACGGTATATTGCTATTGGGAGCTATTAATTACATTCACTGTGCTCTATGCTTGGCTACTTGTAGCACCAAGCTGTCGCCACACGCATAATGCTCTCTCACTACATTTCCTGTCATGCATGTGTGGATAGCCCCTGAGAGAAAGAGAGGGAAAATAGAGAGAGCGGGGTAGGGGTGGAGGGAAAGAAAGAGACGAAGAGTAGGTGAAGGTGAGATATTGAGACAGAAGGTGGGATTAGCGATATCCAATGTTTAAATTATAGAAAAATGTTCATCTGGTGTCAAGAAACCTATATTCTGTTGAATATTTCGAAGTTAATTTTACCCGGATGCCGTTGCTGCCTGCTTCCAGTCATATTAATTTCAAAATACTCAACAGCTTTCCTGTATGATTGTCTTGAATTTGGGATATGTGGAATTCATCGATGAAAGGGTTGAATAGAGATATGATCATGTTTTCAATCAGAGACTGAAAATGGTGTAGCCTATGACATTTCCATGTTCTCTAGGTTGTTCATGGACATATGATGGAGTCGGAGATTCATCCCATTCTATAGAATCTCTCCATTTTCAATGTAATCGAGACGTAGTCACCGCCTGCATTCCTAAGGCACTGTTAGTTCTGAAGGGGATTAACTCGTTAGAATGTACCTGCTACTGTAGAATGGAAAATGCAGTGTCATCTGCAGAACGCTTCCTAATTTGAAAGAATACTGGAGAGAAAGCTGTTCCTGAGCATAATAAATTGTTGTTATGGAAGGTAAATATTAAGATGCACAGAGCCACGCAATGATATCAAACAATACCCAGTTGGATATGTCAATTCCAGAGAAATATCGATTGGGTAATCAGAGATTCCCGGGCTCACATAATGAAGGGATTCGATCTGTCACTCAAGTATATGATGTCATACTCAATTACTTTGCGCGTTGACTGACGTTGCAATCATGTTGACGTATTATAGCTCCAATATGAAGCTGAAAAGACTAAATTGTGCTGGTAAAGGTCTGTCACAAAGTGTGCGAATTGTATGTCTTGGATTAATTTACAATTTAATAAACCTTCTGTTGAATATCTTGAAAATAATTTGAGTGGGAGATACTGATGTAACAGACCCAGTCAAATCTGTTTCAAAATATTCAACAGCTTACTTGTATAGTTTGCTTAAAATTTTGATACTGGGAATTCAGCGTTCATAGTATATAAATCGATCCCTACTTGCGCAAAGGATGGGCGGAGCTTAGCGAGAAATAGGCGGGACATATCTAGAACTGGATCACTCTATCGCCTATATTGACGCACCAGATCAGCTCGCTGTAGAACAATCATAGTTTATACTACCAAGTACCAGAGCCAGGTAGTGGGCATCGTTCTCCAACCGTTCTACATGTGAGGAATCTAGTTACAAGTATATGTGACTGAACTAGTATCTCCGCCAGGAGTGGGGTCACAAGTTCACCACAAAGGCGGACTTGTTACATTAGCCGTATAGTGAGGGTTAATGTGCTCTAACTAATGATCTGGGAGACAAGGCTTAGTGTACCATCATAAACCTGCCATCTGAAGACCGGATACCGTAGGCAGTTAAACATACTTTCTGAAGAGTGCGTGGGATAACTTAATAAGGAGTGGCTTAGATGTTTATCTTCTTCCGCTTTGTGTGATGATGTGTGCGACATTGATTGTAGGCTGCTGTATAGTTTTCTGGAAATTAAGAGTCAGGAAGTTCAGAAATCGATCGATCCAAACACGAGCGTTGTGTGGGTGGAGCTTGGCTAGAGATGGGCGAGGCACAGCTAAAACAGGAAAGGTTCATTCCTCGAGGTGCAACGAAAAGATCCAACCCGTGTTGAAACCAAGCAGATGACAGGCATTCTAAAAACACTCCAGCGTAATTTGAAGTGGCATTGGATGGGGGATTCACATAGAGGACATGGATAATGTCTGTGTATTGGCAGAGTTAGAACAGTCCTGGAATATGAGGGAGTTCATGGACGATAACTGCAAAATTAAATTTCGAACGAGTAAATGCAGTGCACAGCCATGCAACATGGAGTATTAGTAAAGTCATCAAATCTTGCCCAATTTCAGCGATGGAAACTACTGCTGAGCTTCAGCAACTGAACGATAGCTAAGATGCAGACGTCCAAATGCAAGCAATCAAATGCAAAGGACTCACAAGTCTCTTACCTAATGATAAAAGGTATAGCAGAACTGTTTCCAGGAAAACATAAGCACAGTAATTTTGTCGAACGTTCAAGAATTAGAGAGCGATAGTACTTAGACTTCGTTGTTCACAGTGGCCCCAACCTGCATTACAAGACCGCTAAGGAAATTAGATTGCTCCCCACACTTCTTTAGGAGAATTCCACAGGCTCGGCAAATGCTACCCATTCATACATCAAGATCATGGACTATATCTATTCAGTCACATTATCCAGCAAAGTACTTGGCACGTGTTTGCACAGATGGCTCAACAAGGGATGTTGGTCTGGACGGCAGATTATGTATCTACATCCCTGCAAGCTTTGGTGCAAAAGCAGCCGTAAAAACTACAGCTAACACTGAAAACTCTATGGACACAAGAAATATTGTCTCCTTTGCAGATGCACCTTAAATGTTATAACCTTTTCCATTACAGAGCCAAATCATGTGAGATCAGCCCTGTTGTCTCGCAGAAAAGTAAAACCAGGCGAATAGCCTTGCAATGAACCCCAGCAAATAACGATGCAGATGGAAGCTGGTGAATGAACTATGGGAACTACCACACGTGTACGTGGTCACCGAGAGAGAGAGAGAGAGAGAGAGAGAGAGAGAGAGAGAGAGAGAGAGAGAGAGAGAGAGAGAGAGAGAGAGAGAGAGAGAGAGATGATGATGATGGGAAGGAGGGAAGGAGGGATGGTGTGTGGAATGGGGTGGGGAGGGGTGGTGGGGGTGGGGGGGGGAATCAAATGCATGTGTGTGAATGAGGCCACTGCCGCATAAATAACTAGCACTGCGAGCATGCTGGTCCACGTATTTATCATAATTATTACCATTACGAGATACAAAATCACAGTGTACTGAGCTTGAGGTTATCATCAAGGATCGTTGGTGTCAGAGATTATCGCCAAACCCTGGAGACTTTCACAAGCGGGAAAAAGAAAGGCATCAGGTATAGTAAAGATATATGGAAGCGAATACACTCAACGAGGTAGTTTCTTACCATGTGAACATGTCTGTTTAATTTACCTCTCTAACTGATGTACAGGATAATACTGGGTGCTATTAGGTACATGATCAATTTCTAAATCTTAGACTAAACATGTTGTTGTTGTTGTTGTTGTTGTTGTTGTTGTTGTTGTTGCGGCGGCGGTGGTTTGGGCATTTTATTTCTTGCTACTGCTCCTCCTAGGGTCTCATCCAATCTTGCTAAAACTTCACACACAGACCGATTTTCAATTCACTGCACTGTTGGGTCATGGAAGGGTGTGCTACCCTTAAACGACATCATTATGGACGACCATTTTCAATTCAGCACCATTGTGGGGTTGGGGGGTGGGTTTAATGGCACTAACCCGCCTTGCACATAAACACTAAAACCTCTAATCCTACTACTACTACTACTACTACTACTACTACTACTACTGCTACTGCTACTGCTACTGCTACTACTACTACTACTACTACTACTACTACTACTACTACTACTACTACTACCACTACTACTACTACTACTACTACTACTACTACTACTACTACTACTACTGCTACTGCTACTGCTACTGCTACTACTACTACTACTACTGCTACTGCTACTGCTACTGCTACTACTACTACTGCTACTGCTACTGCTACTGCTACTACTACTACTACTACTACTACTACTACCACTACTACTACTACTACTACTACTACTACTACTGCTACTGCTACTGCTACTGCTACTACTACTACTACTACTACTACTACTACTGCTACTGCTACTACTACTACTACTACTACTACTACTACTACTACTGCTACTGCTACTACTACTACTACTACTACTACTACTACCACTACTACTACTACTACTACTACTGCTACTGCTACTGCTACTACTACTACTACTACTACTACTACTACTACTACTACTACTACGGATCTTGATAAACTTGAAAGGGATATTCGATGGGTAACTCCAGACAGCAATACGGAATCGATTTTCAATTCCATCCATGGTAGGTTTGGAAATGGAGCCCGGCCCTTAAACTTTGAACTCACTATTCCTCCAGCGTTAGAAATTAAGGTATCTCGGTAAAACTTGAGAGGGATATGCTATGGATTTTTCCTAAGGAACTTCAAAAATCAAAATCTCCGTTTTTGCTACATGAATATAGATAAAAAAATTCTAGTTGTTACTATCGACTGTGGAGCCTGACTTTCGATTCACCACACATGTGGTTGTTAAACGGACACCCTCTCCCGATCCACCATTTTAAAATCACTACTACTTAGTCATAGACAGATGTATTTTGATCACACTTGAATGGAATTTTCTAGGGATAATTAGGGATAATTATCGAAATCATAACGCGACTCCATTATTTATTGACGCCTCGAGCATTTTAGAAGGGTGCCGACCATTAGATTTTTAAATCGTCACTCATTTACTATTGATTAATAGGTCCTGATGACTCAAGAGAGGATACGCTATAACTGTCGACACCATACCGGATCCTGAGCCTTCATTCACCCTCTGTCGGGTTTTAAAAGGACGTCCTCACCCGTAAAATTTTAAATTGCTAATCTTCCATTATTGACGAACGGATCTCGATAAAATAAATTGACGGTGTATTCTAGGAGTAACTATTTATATATCATAGTTCAGATTGTTGATGCGCCTCCTAGTGGGGGCTAGAAGGGTGCTAACCCCTAAATTTTAACATCTCTATGTAAGTTGTGGAATGTTCCGGATCTTAGCTTGGACCTTAGCTCAGACCTTAGCTCGGATCTTAGCTCGGATCTTAGCTCGGATTTTAGCTCGGATCTTAGTGCGGAACTTGGCTCGGATTTTAGCTCGTATGACGTCTTTCTAGTTTGTGTTAGTTTCTAGTTAAATCCGCGGAAATTGTTGTGATGCGGAATTGTCATTAGATTACACAGGACCCATTAACCAGTTAGAACTCCATTAAAACTCGGGTCGTCAAAAAACGGCTTTTGTAGTGGTCTTGAGAAATCTCCATTTGCTGACCAACAGAAGAGGAATTTTTTTAATTGTACCACTGGAATGAATGCCTCGATAACCCAGCCATTCAGTCATTCCAGTGGTCAAATCACAAATTAATCATCTTAAGATCATTTCTGCTAATGTACACCTCGTTACCCATTAACAAAAAATAAGTAAGATTTTTCCATCAAGTTTGCCCCCCCCCACCCCCGGGTTACACGGAGTTATAACTCTCAGACGCTTTGAAGGCGAACGGGAGCGTGGGTAGTTGATTGATCGGTGTATTTATTTGGCATAAAGAATGGTCTTATTTAGTTTCTGAATTATGAACATCTCAAAGCGAACACGAATTACTCTGCAAAGTCTTCATCTCGAGATGGATGCGCAGATCAAAGTTAGTATGATTATTCCTAGTTATTTGCTATGTCAATATAAAGAAGATATGTCAGATAAATTTAAACTGAATGTCAGTTTTTTATTTCACATATTGACTTTGATGATCGAGTTGATGCTTAGTTCTCCAACAGCGGCACCCAGTCTATTTCTTGAATGAATGACATTCTCCAGGAATGTCATTACGGGTATTAGTACTATGACATGTAATCAATACATCACAAGTTCAAGTTCGCTTTATGCTCCCAGGCTATTACAAAAGCATGTCGGGGTAATAGTGTATAATGCTATTAGTATGGTAATTCAGCTGTTATTTGTGTAACATGTATATAGTGACCTATGTATATCTAGTATTATACAGTAATGGGTATAGTTACATGTATTGAACTGTGCATTACATTATAGTAGAAACAACAACAATAGTAGTAGTAGTAGTAGTAGTAGTAGTAGTAGTAGTAGAGTGCACCCATTAGTTTACTTTGTTGATCACCATTTCCCTGGTCGGGGATCGAACCGCCATCCTGCAACTCCGCATAACATAAACAACCACACATCTCTCCACTGGACCACCGCACCAAGACAATAAGCTTGGTTAGCAGACCAGCTTTCACATGGCCGGATATACTGATACACTGGCGAATTCATATGAGACTATCTTTTGGATGCACCCCATCTGGTGTGTATGCTGTGCTCTCACCTGTTCTCCATCATGGCACTGGCAGTAGTAGTTTTGCTTAGTTTTTAACGCACTGGCAATGCGATGACTTCAATTTCTGTGCTAACCCCGCCTACGGAGTGCACCCATTAGTTTAGTTTGTTGATCATCATTTCCCCGGTCGGGGATCCAACCGCCATCATGCACCTATGCAAAGCATCAGCAACCAGACATCTTTCCACTGGACCACCACGCCAAGACAATAATTTTGGTTTAGCAGTCCAGCTTACACATGCCGGATATACTGATACACTGGCGAATTCATATGAAACTATCTTTTGGATGCACCCCATCTGGTATGTATGCTGTGCCCTCACCTGGTCTCCATCACGGCACTAGAAGTAGTAGTTTTGCTTAGTTTTTAACGCAGTGGCAACGCGATGACTTCAATTTCTGTGCTAACCCCGCCTACGGAGTGCACCCATTAGTTTACTTTGTTGATCATCATTTCCCCAGTCGGGGATCGAACCGCCATCATGCACCTATGCAAAGCATCAGCAACCAGACATCTTTCGACTGGACAACCGCGCCAAGACAATAATCTTGGTTTAGCAGACCAGCTTTCACATGGCAGATATACTGATACACTGGCGAATTCATATGAGACTATCTTTTGGATGCACCCTAGTTTTGTTTAATTTCTTTATAGAATGTGGGTTGGTTTGATGTATTGATTTCATGCCTCCAATTAGCTATATATTGCATTTGCAGTGTTTCTTTGGTCAATTTAACAATATGTTCTTTATTTAGATGATCAGCTCCGATAAGGTCTTCTTCTGCTACCGTTTTTAAGATGGATTTAATAACATTGAACCATTTACAGTTAAAATTAATTTCCATATCTTCTTCCCTACATATCTACTAACGCACTGAGAACAATCTGCCATATCCTGCTTTCAGTAAATCCACCCAGAATATGTCTCACTTCACCATTACGTTTAATGGGTACCAGCCGGTTTCTCCATATGTCATACATTGTGTGTGATTTTCAAGGACAAGATTGTTCTAACAGCCAAAATCTAGCTCAAGGTCCGCCTTCACTAATCCTCATCAGTAATTCCTACAGTAAAGCAGTTTACTAACATGACTATAACATTTTCTTGATATTATTAACCAAAACATATAATAAATAATTAAATAAACGGCATCCAAGTACGTGTACTTTCCTTGGTCGTATTTTGCGGTTATGAAGTGAAAATTCTCGAAACATATTCCTCTAGATTGTCTTAAGATAGAGGGTTGCGTTCAGATGGTCTTACAGAGAGGGTTACGTCCAGCTGGCACCGTCTAGAGGGCGTCGGTTGCAGGTGGTCTTACAGAGAGGGTTAAGGCCAGCTGGCATCGTCTAGAGAGGGTATGGTGCAAATGGTCTTACAGAGAGGGGTACGTCCAGCTGGCATCGTCTAGAGGTGGTATGGTGCAGGTTGTCTTACAGAGAGGGGTACGTCCAGCTGGCTTCGTCTAGAGGGGATATGGTGCAGGTGGTCTTACAGAGAGGGTTACGTCCAGCTGGCATCGTCTAGAGGGGGTATGGTGCAGATGGTCTTACAGAGGTGGTTACGTCCAGCTGGCATCGTCTAGAGGGGTATGGTGCAAGTGGTCTTATATCGAGCGCTACGCCAATATGGTCTTATATAGAGAGCTACTTCCAGATGGTTTTATACAGAGGGCTATGTTCAAGATGCTCTTATATAGAGGGTTACATCTAGAAAATATTATTCTTGCAAATCTACCACTGAATGACGGGATCGGTCATTGAGCCAGTCTTTCCAGTGATACAATTTCAAAGATAGTGTCTCTTGACCAATGCATGGACATTCCTCAAGACCATTGTGGAGACAGGTTATTTGCCAGCTTTCCCATGAAAGGGGTTGGTCTTGATACGTATACATTGACATTTATCAGACAATGTACTATGACTACCAGCAATGGACCTTTCCAGTTTTAGATATGCCCCGCCCATCCCTAGTTAAGCTTCACCCACAGCTCGCTCCTGTTGGGATTGATCGATCCCTTAACACCATGACTATCAATTTCCAGAAAACTATGCAGGTAAGATGTTAAATATTTTTAAAATAATTAGACTGTGTGCTGTCACTGTGCAGCAAAAGCGCACAGTCAAATTAGTTTCACATCATTCAACAGCATGTCTATTAAATAGTAAAGACATTCATACAACTTTGCAGACTATTAAGCATTTAAGACAGACTAAATCTAGTTATTCATGATGTAATGATTATGATGTCACCCGATTTAGTAGTTGATTATGACGTCATATGATGAATGGATAAAGTGGAACGGTCAATTCAATCTTGACAATTCAGTTAATTGACAATCCTGAAATAAACCGTTTCACCTAATATGTTCCATTGCACTTTCATAGTCATGCCATTGTCTTAATTGTTTAGCAATTCCTGAAAAACCTTCACTTTATGGCAAACATTGTACAAATTTATTGCTACGCGACCTTTTTAGAAATTTTACTAGTTCCTGTTCTTAGACTTTTCTACTTTATCACTGGAATGACTGACTGGCTGGGCTATCTTCTCTGGACCAGCAAATTGGCATTCCACACGACAACTACAGAGGCCGGTTTTGGCTAGATTCGCCAGTAAAGTGTTAAAGCGTCCTCTTGAAAATAAATCATGCAATTCAGTTGCTTACGTCATAGAGACAGATCGACTATATCGATAATTCGTAGTGAATCGAACATCTCTTGCTACAACAGAGCTTCGCACTAATTATGATATAAGATATATAATGCGCTCATTTTGACATAAAATATACAATTTGAATCAACGTTGGCAGGAGACTCTTGCTGCGAAAAGAAGCAACGCCCTTTTAACAGTCATATTCGTTTCAACATATTGAACAGCTTACCTGCAATGAAAATTTAAGGCTAAGATCATACGATGTAAGGAATAACAGAGTTAAACGTTACTCATGGCTCTGAACAGTTTTTCCTTCACATTTGCTACATCAACATAAGCCAGAGTATGTTGATTTATTCTTCCATTAAATGTTATCACATCGGCTGAATGTCATAGCGATTGCACGTCAGTCTGGCATAAAGCTAGGTCATACCAATAAGCCCAAAGTAGCTCAAAAAATGCAAACAGCACATAGAATTTATGCTTTTGGTAGACTAGAATCGAATCGATTCGATATAGTAGCCGGGCGTGGGGTACTGTGGGGGCGGGGAGGGGTGTTAGGTGGGATTTGCGACTTGCTGTTTTATTCATCCTTTTACAATGCTATGTTCTTTGACATAAACTTTTATCATAATTCAATCTCTTCATCAGTTTATGACTGAATTCCTTCAGTGGCAATGTGCTTGAGGTGGCTGGGTCATGTGACCCAATGTCCAACGCAAAGCCAACCTTTAGGCTATTGATAATGTTTTGATACATTATGGAAACTTGTATACTGGCATTCTTTAAGGATGTAGTTTGTCATTCTAAACATGAGCATGCTGATTTTGGAGAATTGCGATACTTTTTGTTGATTGCATCAGCTAAGAGGTTAGTGGTGAACGCTATGTTGCTTTACATAGACAACGATAATTCTAGATGGCGGTTAAAGATAGCTGGATGTAGCAGTATTGGCCACAATTGATGAATCCCGATTTAGCTATGTCATGCCGCTCTCCAGCTAAGCTCCGTGGTTGATCGGTGTATCTCAAAGCAAATGTGAATTACTCTGCAAAGTCTTCATCTGACGAGGAATGAGCAGATCAAAGGGGCAATGAGTATTGTTAGTTATTTTGCTGTGTCCATATTTGATACATTCAATCTAAGTGTCAAGTTTTTTCTACTTCATATTGACTTTGATGATCGATTTAATACATAGTTTTCTAAAAGCGGTTTTATTGAATAAATGACATTTTCCAGGAATGTCATTGCAGGTAGTCCGTAATATGACATGTAATCAATGCATCACAAGGTTGTTCTGACAGACAAATTTAATTCAATAGACACCTTCCCTACTCCTCATCAGCAGATCCAACAGTAAAATAGTTTAGTAACATGGACATAACATTTTCCTGACATCATTAACCACAACATGCAAAATCTATTAAATAAACAGCATCGCCGTACCTCTGTACATGTAATTTCCTTGGTGGTAATTTGAGATTGTCAATTAAAAATTCTTGATACGTTCTCATCTCGATCGGAGATGTTCTCATCTAAATTGTCTTCACATCTAGAAGGTTGCTTCCAAATGACCTTGTCTCGAGGGTTATGTCAAATTATATAGAGGTTTACGTCAATAGTTTCACATCTCACTGGGTTTTATATAGAGGGTTGTGTCAAGATGATAGTATTTAGAGAGATACGTGAAGATGGAAGTTTATAGAGGGATAGGTCCAGATTGAATCATGTAGAGGGTTACGTCAAGATGGTCTCATATCAGATGGTTTTATGTAGAGGCTTCAGTCCAGAAGGTGTTATATAAAAGCGTACCTGCTTATATAGAAGCTTTCATCCACATGATCCTATCAAGTGTCTTACGTCTGAATGCTTTATGTAGAGGACTCAGTGCGGATCGTCTTATATAGTGGGCTACGTCCAGAGAAGGCTATTGCTGAAGATTTACCACTGGAGTAACTGGCTCTGTTATCGGGCAAGTCATTACAGTGATAAATCTTCAAAGATAGTATTCTCTTGACCAACGGATGTACATTCCTCAAGCCACTGAAGAGAGAGTTTTTGGCTGGCTTTCCACTAGAAGGGTTATATCTTGATAATTAGGGTCTATACATTGGCATTTAGCAGACATCGTGCTGTAAATACCAGCAATTCATTCTTGACAATTTATTTAATTGGCAATCGTAAAATAAACTATTACCGTTCATAGAAGGTGGCTGGCATTTAAATGCCCAATCCATAATAAAATCAATGTAGACAAGTAAAATAGTAAATGTCTACGCAGTTTATAGGTCACCTGTTAATTTACATCCACTTAATGTGACGTTCTGCAGTGACTGCTCACAGCTGTTCTTATTGAAAACAATGTTGTTGATTGATATTGCTAATCAAGAAAACGACAACAACCTTTAGCAACATTGTTTTCTAAATCGAATAGCCACCTATATTCCACTCTTATACCCGGTCTCAATGCTTTCCATCGGCGGTCAAAGTTGACTAACATTCGGGTTTTATTATATTTTCAGTGTCAAGCCATTTCCCCAATTCTGTGGCATTACCTGGAAAACGTCCACGTTATTGGAGACATCCTGATTTATTGAAACTGTTGCTACGCGGCCTCTTTTTTTTTTTTATAGAGATTTCTCTAATTCCTGTTCTTAGACTCTTGTATTTCATCACTGGAACGACTGGCTAAGTTATCGCTCGGTCGTCTCTTGGCCTGTAAATCGGCATTACTCAGGACCACTACAGAGAACGCCTTTGGCCGCCATCATAAGGAAAGGGTTCAATTATAGCAGCCTCGTAGAGATAAATCATGCCATTCAATGGATACGACATAATCAACTACGTGACGTGTCGTATGACGTCATTATCAATTACGCCACGAATGGCGTAAATAAAAACTGCACGAACCCATAATTGAGGACAAACTAAGCGTTGTTGTACGAATTATATGTCTTTGTATGATTACTGGATTCTGTGAATGTAGTAATAGAAACATCCTACAGCTGCAATCAGTCCTTCTTCGCTTTTGCCCACTGTGTCTTGTCTTTACTATTTTAAAAATGGGCTGTTGAGTATTATAGGCAGTAACAAAGCCCAGTCAAGTTAGTTTCAAAATATTCAACAGCTTACCTGCATAGTTTTCTGGAAATTGAGTTCTCGGGGATCGATCGATCCCAACACGGGCGAAGTGTGGGTGGAGCGTACCTAGAAATGGGCGTGACATAGCTAAAGCTGGGAAGGCCCATTGCTTACATCATAGGGTCCGATGCTATACCTATGAATGTGTGGTGTAATTACAGTCCTCACACATATACCTCGAAAGATTAACTTTAAGTCCTCTTGTGTGAACTTATCACTTTAATTAGCAAGGTGGTTAATACCGACCTCCGTAGTGGGCGTGAAAACTGTCAATTTTCAGGTCATAGACAGACTATTTTTGAAAATTTATCACTGTAATGACTGACTCGGTAATAGAGCCAGTCATTTCAGTGGTAAATCTTCAAAAATACTCTTCTTTTGGGCTGCAAATTGACAATATCGAGCCACTCATTCCAGTGGGAAAGTTTGAAAACTAGTCTCTTGGTCCGCACTAACCACTAACTATAAGCTAAATAATTTAAACTAACTTGTCCACCACCCATCCACGCCACCGAAAATCTATTACAATGGCCTGCACGTGAATATTGTAATTGCATTGAAAAGTCTTGACCATTAAAGGGTCAGTGTATATGAGTAGCATCTTGGGCGCTTTGAGGTGCCTTTGACACAAGAGGGGTTAACAATGAAATCGGTCGAATAGATACAAGTTTATCTGGAGAATTGGCAGTGAATCGAACACCTCTTACCACAACAGATCTACGCACTCGTTATGATGTAAGATATATAATGGTCCTTCGCAGTTAATCCATCCATCGTATGATGCCATTTCAGATTTTCAACTACGTCACTTGTAGGATGGCGTCATAATTAATGACGTAGATAAGTACATCACGAACGCATAATTGTTGATGGACTAAGCGTTGTAGTACGAATTGTATGTCTTTACTATTTAATAAAGATGTTGTTGAATATGTTGAAACTAATTTGACTGGATGCTGTTGCTCGTAGCGGCAAGTCAGATTAGTTTCAAAATATTCAACAACTTACCTGTATAGCTTTCTGGAAATTTATAGTCAGGGAGTTCAGAGATCGATCGATTCCAACACGAAAGAGGTGTGGGTGGAGCTTAGCTAGAGATGGGCGAGGCATAGTTCTACCTGGAAAGGTCAATTGGAAAATTAAAACTAATATAAAACTACCTTAGGAGTACGATGGGACAGGACCAATTAGGCTCGTTTTTCAGTGTGGAACATATAAGACATTCTGCAAAATTTATTTTGCAGACATCAATGATGATTTATCCAAGGGAAATGTTCACAAGCGCCCAATTTGAAATATTTAATTACGCAACGTATTTATTGTACCTTGTTAGTATTGTTATGTATGTTTTGTATGATCGATACAGATAATGTACGGTGTTTAGTATTTTCCATGATTTCATTAGGAGTCAGTAGGTCTCTAATTTTACACTGAATGGAGGAATCCAGTTTTCGCTATGCTCCGCCCATCTCTAGACATGATTGATCGATAAACTGAATTCCTCAATTGGCGCACACGTGCAGTTAAACACGTGAGTCATGGACTGGATTCGGTAACAAGGCACTAATCCCCGTTCTCATAGCCAGCAAGTTTGCTTCATTTCCTAACACAGCTTTCATGATCAGGTACCATGGTGCTTCATTTGCTGGCGCACCAGTGATGTCACTAGAATTGGATGGCAATTGTGAATAGTAGGACTCTAGTTTATTTGATCGAATAAGCATGTGGTCATGCAATTAACACTGAGCTAACGCTTCACATGCCAGACCTAAAGCCTTAATGATTACGGCAAAATTGCTTGGGGATTAAGATTAACGGTATGGATCCGGGTGGTTTGCGAATGGGCATGGTTCAGATTCCCAAGTGAGAAGATCTGACTGGTTCAGTGATGTGGCTCAAACCAAATAGACCGATACACGTTATTAACTGGTATGAATGAGCGAACATCTGCAGGTATCTGTAAGCATCGACCCTTGATCTTTTCCGTCTACTAGACTAACAGTAATGGTATTAAGCTGGAAACTCCACTATAATCAGCTAACCATCCATTTGGCCACCACTAAGCAATGGAAACTCCATTATAAACCAATGTTTGGACATGTATGGCAATTGGCTTTATACTCCACAATGGGAACATACGTATAAATCAACGGTTGAATCTAAACAGGAATTCTAGCACAACATTAACTCCATCTTAAAACAGTATTTATTTGGTGATTAAGCTAATGTTAGACACGCCACTGGCTGGTCTTCTTCTTTTTTCTTTTTCTTCTTCTTCTCCTTCTTCTTCTTCCTCTTCATCATCATCATCATCATCATCATCATCATCATCATCATCATCTTCTTCTTCTTCTTCTTCTTCCTCTTCTTCTTTTTCTTTTTCATTTTTTTGGAGTCACACTAATGTCGGTCTGTCTTGACAGTCGGTAATTATTGTTCTTTTCCAGCCTTTCTTAGCTAAACGCCTTCAGTGATAAGCACACACATATTCACCACGCACGCACGCACGCACGCACGCACGCACGCACGCACGCACGTACCTATATAAACACATGCACGCATACACGTACGCGCACACATCCACATCCACATGTACTACTACACTCTCTCTCTCTCTCTCTCTCGCCTGCGCGCGCGACCTCACGCACGCACACGCACGCACGCACACACACACAAACACGCACGCGTACACGCACACAGGCACACTCAGGTACGCGCGCACGCACGCGCGCACGCACGCACGCACGCACGCACGCACGCACGCACGCACGCACACACATCCAAGAATTTTGGAATGCAATACCCTATTCCTTGTACGGGATGAGGGTAATAAATGACATTGTAATGAAAAGATATAATGCAATAAGTATTTGGCACTAGAAATAATTGCAGTGAATTACCTAACTTGCCCAATGTCTATCCGTCTGATTATGACACTCAACCACGGGGGAAATATGGAATCGGATTTATGACGAATAGGGTCGAATATGATTTTTTTAAACTCCGAGTACTATGTCACGTGATGCAACTAACATCTGCTATCTGCGTATGCACATGACCAGTAAATCTAAATTATTAGTCTTCTTATGAGGACATGTATAATCAAAATCGGCCTAGAGGAAAATAAGATTATTACCCATCGGTGATGTCAATGATGTAACCCCGTTATTTTATTAGCCTAGATAACGTTTATATGTTTCATTAGGCTCCTGCCACAAGAGTCGTTTTAAAGTTGCTGGAGCGGGAGGGGGTTGTTGGGCAAATTATTATTGTTAGGTTGGAGCCTCTATCACCAGTCGATGGGTCGATGAGTTCTCCACAGGACATTTGTGAAGTCTAGATGTTCTCAGAGCGCATCTACTGTCTTTTAGATGTAAATACAATACAGGTAGAAAATAACTTAATATATTTCCAAAACAAAATAAAACGTATTGTTGAATAATTTGAACATAGTTGGCTTGGAACACAGTCCTGCCTAAGTCAACCAGTCTTCCATTCCAATTATGTTTAAAATATTCAATAACACATCATTCAAATTTCTGCTAACTAGCCGTAAACTATTACTGGCAAGGTGTTGAATATTTCAGCTCCCTGTCATATGAGTTTCAAAATATTCAACAGCATATTTATTAAATAGTACAGACATACAATTCGTACAACCTGGCCGAATAGTAAACATTTATGACAGACTAAATCGCGGAATTAATGACGTAATTGATTATGACGTCAGAATACATGCCACGTCGTTGACGATGACATCCTGAATTATGACCGGGACTCATGCAGCGCCGTGTGTTCCCGCGTGTCTCTGCGCATGTCTATTATGATTCCCATTCTCTGTACCATATTATCTACCAGTTACAAACAAGAGTCGAAAGGTCTATTTAGATTGCAACAACATGCCCTAATCAGTACGCCATAGAGGTAGGTTGTTTAATATTCTGCTTGAAATAATATACATGTGTTATTCATTATAAACATAAACTTAAATTGAACCTTATTTATTCCTCTGTGAGACAATAGAATACAAAAACGCCAATCCATGTTTATTTTTGTTGTGATTATTTAATCAATCGTTATTTTTAATGGATATTTTTATTTTATTGGATTTCAAACCAGTATATTTATAATCTAATCCTCTAACGAAATAGATTTTCTTTAGTCACGCTGGCTTCCAAAAACTTAATAAACCATCTCATCACCACAATGAAATTACATATTTGGTAAAATATCTGATGCGGTTAAAATCTTTGTAGGCCCAGGGCACATTGCCCACTGGGCCATATTAATTAACCGGCCCTGTCTGTCATCATCGTATTTAACGTGCAAAAGCCTATTTTACCATGATCTCGATACTGTACCTGTGTTACGTCATGGACCAGAAATCTTAGTCTACCGGAAATAGCAACCTATCTTGTGTTATAATATGAATGAAATCGTATCAAATAGTTTTTGGTAATCAGCCACAGACAGATTAAGAAACATTCACAAACACAACACATCAAGTTGCCCAACAATGCGATGGCATGCGTGTGTGTGTCTGTTGTGGCGTGGGTATACTGATACGTGGCCCTTTCTGGAAAAGACGAGAGTAACGTCTCTTGTCATTGTCATATTGGGTTAAGTGGAATATCACTTGGACGAATGAATGCCAGTCTGACATAAACATTCATTGTTAGAAACCTTATAAACATCTTTACCAAAGTACATCATAGCGCCAAAGCAGCTCATATATTGCGACCAATGTTTGTCATTTATCACTTTGTGAGACCAGAATCAAGGCAATTTGCTTAACGGAATATTGATTGCATGCTGTTTAATCCATCCTGCACAATGCCACTCTTTGACATCATCTTTTATCACCACCCATCTCATGTTTGTTCTGAGAAAATAAAGCTAGTGACTGAGCTACGTTAGTTGACCAACTTTTGCACTTTAGTGCCGAATTTTACAAGTTGAAATGTACTTGCTGTAGTACGTGGATCAGTTTATCTTCACCGCAACAAAAAGCGGACTTTTAATGCACCACTGGGTTTTGATACAGTAGGGAAGTTTGTCCGCAGAGGGCGACAAGTCTGTCCGTCATTCGGTCGGTCAGTCACTGGGTCGCATTTTTTTTACAAAGCTGCGTATTTCACTATATCTCGCTCACACTTATTAGTCCCCCTACTGGTAAAACTGGGATGGGAGTGGGGTGGTGGTGGTGGTGGGGGGGGGGGGGGGTGGTGAACTATAGGTTTGCACTCCGTCTGTCTGTCCGTCTGTCTGTCAGCCTGTCTGTCTGTCCGTCTGTTGCAGTTGGTTTTCCGCTGCCCCTCGAGGTATATTCAACTGAGACATTGCTTTGTTATGAGAAGTTACAGACCAAGTTCGAGTTTCAGGCGTGTGCGTCAATTTTTGATAGAGTTATGCCCCCTTTCGACTTAAGAAATACGAAAAATATCAGCTTTCCACGCTTTTTTCGTACTCCTTCAACATATTTAAGCGGCAATCGCTACATCGCTTTAGTAGGAGTTACAGAGCAACCTCGAGTTTCAGACATTTTCGTCAATTTGTCATGGAGTTATGCCGTTTCGACTTATAAAATACGAAATATACTAGTTTTCCTCACTTTTTCGCAGTCTTTGAAGATATTACACTGAGAATTGGTACATTACTTTGTTATGAGAAGCAACAGACCAAGTTCGAGTTTCAGGCGCATGCGTCATGCGGAGTGCAAACCTATAGTTCCCCCCCCCTCCCCCTCACACCCGGTTTTACCGGTAGGGGACTAATACCGGTATAATGAAACGATATGATGCAATAGAAATTTGGCACCAGAAATAATTACAGTGAATTACCTAACTTGCCAATGTCTATCCATCTGGTTACGGCACTCAGCCACGGGGAAAATATGGAATCAGTTTTATGACGAATAGCGTCGAATATAATTATACGCTCTGAGTACTACAGTACGGCTTAGAAATAACCTAAAATGTTTACAAAGCACAATAAAACGTACTGATAAATTTGTTGGACTTAATTTGATTGGAAGCCATTGCTGCCTAAGGCAGCAATGACTTCCAATCAAATTAAGTCCAAAATATTCACCAGAACATTTCTTATATTGTCCTCATAGTGTTTGGAAACATTTATTTCTGAGCTCTACTGCAAGTTAGGTGATGCAAATTAACATCCGATATATCTGTCCTGCGGGGGAAATATAAGTATCCACGTGGTCAGTAAATCTAATGTATTACTCTGATTATATAAGAGGACGTGTATAATCAAACTAGGCTTAGGTAAAAGTAAGATTATTATCTATCAATGAATGAGGCTAGTTTATTAACCTAGACACAATTTGTATGATTCGATATTGTCATGTCACCGGGTCGTTTTAATGTAACTGGGGTGAGACTGGTCACCTTATTAAGGTGTGGCCTCTTTCACCAGTGGATGGATCCTGGACTCGTCACCTGGACATTTTTTAAATCTATATGTTCTCAAAAAGCATCTGCTGCATTTTAGAGGTAAACACAGTTCAGAAATAACATAATATGTTTCCAAAACAACAAAAAAGTGTTGTTTAATAATTCGAACATAAATAGATAAGGAAGACATTGCATTAGTACCTAATAGTGTAATAGACCTTCCTAGTTTATCTATTCATCATATGACGTCATTTATAGTTTATCCATTCATCATATGATGTCAATTCTTGTTTATTCATGCATCATATGACGTCCTTTCTTGTTTATTTATTCATGCATCTTATGACGTCATTTCTTGTTTATTCATGCATCATATGACGTCATTTCTAGTTTATCCATTCATCATATGCCGTCAATTCTTGTTTATTCATGCATCATATGACGTCCTTTCTTGTTTATTCATGCATCATATGACGTCATTTCTTGTTTATTCATGCATCATATGACGTCATATGAAGTCATAATCTACTACGTGACGTGTATGATGACGTCATAATCGATTACAGCATGAATGACTCGATTTAGTCTGTCTTAAGCGCTTAATAATCTGACGCGTTGTACGAATTGTATGTTTTTGCTATTTAATAAATTTGCTGTCAAATATTTTGAAACTAATTTCACAAGGTGCTATTTCTGCCATAGGTCGAACCCAACACGAGCGAGGTGTGGGTGGAGCTTAGCTTAGTGTGGGCGAGGCATAGCTAAAGCTGGATAGGTCAATGAGAGTCAGGCTGCTTATTATTCTGTTATTTATTATGAAAATAAACTGAATGTGAGTTTACTTTATTCCTTTTGTGATTCGTTAATTGTGTTTATTTCAGTTGTGATTATTAAATCCCTCGTAATTCTTATTTGATCTCTAATCTTAATCGGTTTGACAGCACTTATATCTATAGATTTCAATCTATTTCTCTATTGATTTGCCAAGCGATACACATTTTCTTTCATTTAGCCGGTTGTCCTATAAAAATGCATAAACCATCTCATTACCACAGTGAGATAACATATTTCGCAAATTTCGGATGCCCTTAAAGTCTTCGTAAACCCTTGACACAGTGCTCATTGCATAGGCGGCCCGTGTCTGCTTGTCATCATCGAATTTAGTGCGCAAAGGTCGATTTTATCATCCCTTGAGCTTCCCGTCGATCAAAAATCTGATTCTGGTCCTGTATCCGGATTGCCACCAGAAATCAGAAATCCAAGTTTACAGGAAATACCAACATAACCCCTGTGTTATAATCTGAGTCAAATTGTATAAAATAATTTCCGATAAATAGCCACTGACAGACTGAGAAACATACCCAAATACAACACACCACCTTGCCCAGTAATGTAATGGCGTGCGCGCATTTTTGGGGGGTTGGTGGGTGGGAGGGAATCGCGTGTGTATACTGATACATAAACGTTACCAAAAAAAACAAGAATTAAACTTCGCTTATCCTTATCAAATTGATCAAATGTAAAATCACGTGATCGATTGAATGCTAGTCTGACATAAACATTCATATTCTGTCAGAAACCATGTAAAATTCTTTACCAAAGTACATCGTAAACCCAAAGTAGCTCATATATTGCAACCAATGTATGTCATGTATCGCTTTGTTAGACCAGATTCAAGGCAATTTGCTTAACGGGATATTGATTGCATGCTGTTTAACCCACCTCGCACAAAGCTGCGCTCTTTGACATTAACTTTTATCATCACCAAACCTCATGTGTGCTCTGTGAAGATGGAGCTCCGTTAGTCGGCCAGCTTTGTAGCGTGAATCTAGTCACTTTATTACCGAATTTTACAGTGGCAATGACGTTCTGTGGGCATGTCATTTTAACCAATCTTCACTATAGCGCAAACGTGACCTGTAAGGCACTGATTGATACAGTATGTAATGGAACTTTCTAGTTTATCCATCAATCATACACCGTCATAATCAACTACGTGGCGTGTAGGATGACGTTATAATCAATGACGTCATGAATAAAGCAATATCAGTAGTACTGCAAAGCAGTGAGCTCAGGATTGTACTTTTCCTACATGGTTCGCCGCCACGAAATGGATCATCATTTTCTTTAATTTCATGCTTTGTATATATATATATATATATATATATATATATATATATATATATATATATATATATATATATATATATATATATATATATGGGTGAACTCTGGATTAATTCATAGAGAATCTCAATTTTGAGTTTAGTTGGAGATAGTGGGAGAAGTTCGTCAAAGGGTTTCTGTTTCTCGTCTATGAAGTCCGCATCGTCGGCATATTCCATCTCTAGCGGCATACCCAGTATTGACACTGAGGGGTTTGGTCTTGTGGAACTTTCCCGCACGGATTTCAATGCAGTAGCATGGTAACAGGTGTTTGGCCTGTGCTAAGGATGCCAGAAGAGGCACAAGCGCGGAGAGCCTTGGAATTCGCCTTACTCTGAGCCAGCAAATACAAAGCCAGGCGAGGGCGTCATTGCATAAATCGGCTAAGCGTGCTACGAGGTCACCACAAGAAAGCAGGACTCTGTCACTCAAGTCAAGAACGGACCTGAGGAAGCTAAGGATTTCGGCTGATGACAAGACACAATGGGCAAAAGCGAAGAATGACTGATTGCAGCTGCATGATGTTTCTACTACTACAGCCGCAGAATACAGTAAACATACATACATGAACAACGTAGATAAGTTCACCACGAACGTTTAATTGATGACGGACTACGCTGGTTGGGCGCTGTTGCTACCAATGCCAGCAACAGCACCCTGTCAAATTAGGGTTTTTTTTAAATCAATAGCTTACCTGTATAGTTTTCTGGAAATTGATAGTCATTGAGTTCTGGGAATTATCGATCCCAACACGGATGAAGCGTGGGTGGAGCTTAGTTATAGATGGGCGGAGCATATCTAAAACTGGAAAGGTCCATTGTGATCAAGACGGCTACTGCCTGCTATCTCTTTAATCCTCCTCATTCAGTTTATTATTGTCGAGATAAAACTGTATAACTTCCACTACTAAGCCATCATCGGATACAATCAAACAAGTGTCACAATGTTCCTAAATGAACACTAGTCGGTATCTAACCACGAATCAGACACAAAATGCAACTAAATAATAACATACCCTATATGCGCACAAATTGTTGTGCTGGCATTAACATTATTGGCAAACATTCCTATTAGCATAAAACAAATTCGTTGTTCCGTATTTGCTGTATGAATAATGCTAATGTTATCATCTGAAGAAATTCAACATTTAACATTTGAACAAAGACAGCATAAAAATTGAGTCAACGCTTAACAAGAGCAAGTGTAGTATAGTTGCGGCGTAGGCAACTTTGCCAAAAATGTTAACCGGCCAACCAACAGACCGACGGACCGAACGAACGACCCACCGACCGACTGACCAACCGACTGACCGACCGACCGACGAAACGACCGACAGACCGGTTGACTGATGGACCGACCGTCCGACCGACCGCCAACTGACCAAGTGACTGACAGACCAACCGACAGATCGTGACCAGTACCGTGCTTATTTGATTAAATAAACATGTACTCATAATGTTATAGGACTGGGATACTACGGCACGTTCAGATTCTTAATGACAATACGGCCCGTTTTATAAGTCGAACTTTCTGTCGCGCCGCACTAATGGCGACAGGTTGATTTATATAGTGGACTTTGCCATTTTCAGGCAGATTTAGCTGGCACGGCACAAGAGAAGTTCGACTTATAAATCGGGCCTAAGTTTATCAGACTGTGTCTCGGACAGGCGGATCAATGTGACTAAGACCCATAAAGAAGCACAAGTTATCAACTTGTCTCAGTGAGAGAACATCTGCAGTTGGCTGAAAGCTTCAACCCTGGACCATTTCCGTCTACGGATTAACAGTGACGATGGCACTGCTTAATGGAAGCTGGCCACTGACCGATATTTGCTCATCACTGAACAATGGAAACTCCATTATAATCCAATCTTTGGACATGTTTGCCAATTGGGTTAATAAGCCAAAATAAGACCATAGTCACAAATCAATGCCCGAGTTTGACCATAAATTGTACCACAATATTACCTCCATTCCAAAACAGTATTCATTCGGCTATTGAGTCAATGTAAGACACGCCTTCTTCCTCATTTTCCTTTTCCTCTTATTATTATTTTTTTTCTTCTTCTTCTTCTTCTTCTTCTTCTGTATTGTCATTTCTTGCCGTGTTATATCTATGGTTATGACGTGGCGTCAAACTAAGCCGTCTTGCCAAGTACTTACGCATATCGCCAGACATTGGTTTGATATGACTTTCCATGAAACTAAGCTCCAGAACAGTTGTCTTCCGAGTGTGGATGGGTTTGCAGAAGATATGAGAAGATTCTTGCATGGCATTAAGTTGTATGAGTGAGAGAACATCGGCAGGTGCATGGGAGCAGCATCTCTGCACACAGCATTAACAGCAATGAGAGCACTGCTTAGTGGAAGCTTGGAGCTCCACTATAATCCACTTACCAACATGTGGTCATCACCGGGAAATAGAAACGTCATTAAAATCCAATGCGTGGACATATTTGACAATTAGGTTACCAGGCTAAAATGAGAACATACATATACACCTGTGCAAAAGTTAAGCACCACCCTATTTTTACGCACATGCGAGGGTATATTCATGTGCTATGAAGAAAGCAATAGCATAAACATTTATGTACCCATCCATCTTAGTGCAAGAGGTAATAATGCAACTAGAGGAATGCTGATTATGATGGTGGGGAAACACTGTATGTTTTTGTTTGAACTTGAAAACGAGGCCTGAATATGGTTACGTTGACACAACTGACAACTATTGCCCTACAGTTGACACACGTGGCTAGATTGTCATTAATGGTGTCTGAAAACGAAGTTTAACATCTGTGCACGAGTTTGAGACTGTCATTATTAATACTGGGTATATCCACCTTGTGCCTGGATGACGGCCTGGATACGACGTCTCATGCTGGTCACCAACCGACTGATACGCCATTGTGGTATTCGTTGCCATTCAAGATGGAGTGCGTCTGTTAATTCCTGTAGGTTCTGCACAGGAGGATCCCTCCTTCTCACCATGTTTCCCAGAATGTCCCAGATATGCTCAATAGGGTTCATGTCAGGGCTCCTTGCTGGCCATGGTAGGGTTTCGATGGCATTCTGGCGGAGGTATTCATGCACAGCTCTAGCACGATGTGGTCGGGCGTTGTCATCCATGAATATAGGGTGGGTTCCAGGTGCATGATTTACAAAATGAGGGACCATAACTCTATCCAGTATGGAATCTTGATATCTTTGTCCATTTAGTGTTCCAGGTACAGTCAACAGATCCAGCTTACAATCAAATGAGATGCACCCCCATATCATAGCGGAACCTCCACCAAATGGAACTTCTTCCATGATGTTACGTTGGTCGTACGCCGTGCGTCTGGACCTCCATACACGAGTTCGACCATCTGTGGCATGAAGCAGGAACCGACTTTCATCGGACCAGTGTACCCGTCTCCAGGATCTCATGTTCCAGTGTCTTCTTTCGTTGCACCACCTCAGACGCTCCTCTTTGTGGTGTGCAGTGAGGAGAGGACGTCTGACAGGTCTCCTAGCTTTCATGCCAGCAGCATACAGTCTCCTTTTGACGGTAGACATTGACACTCTATTGCGCGTTTCCCATTGCTGGCTGAGCACTCTGCTGTTGGTGAATGGAGATCTCCTAACAAGGCGTACTAGGGCTCGATCATCACGGGCAGTAGTCTTCTTCGGTCTTCCAGATCTAGGCCTGTCCTTCACCTCGTTAGTTTGCCCATGTTTTGCAATCAAACGACTGATTACAGTATGGTTAATGTTCAGCTGTCTGCCAATCTCTCTGCATGACATACCAGTGGTATGCATGCCTATGATTTGCCATTTCACACGATCACTTAACCTTCGTCTTGCCATAGCGGTTCACAATCAAGAGCTAATTCTCTCTGTACAAATAAACCACGGTCATGAACACAAAATTCCTAATCTTGTCGCCTAAATCTGTATGTAATGTTCTACACCTCAAACTGGACTTTTACATAACTGAACACGTGTGCTGTTTCCCGCCACGCACGGACATCAAGCGGCGTGAAGTCATGCATGCATGTGCATTTCGTACTTGGAATTATGTCAGCTAACGCGGGGACAAAAAGTATGGCAGCCTAGTTGTACCATCATGTTTCTACGTTCTATTGTTTTTGCTGGTGCTTAGCTTTTGCACAGGTGTATACATGTATAAATCAATAGTTAATTTTGACAGGAAATTTCGCTAACATAATACATGTACTAACCGGATTTCAAAACAATATTGTCACGAAGATACTAACTGAACCATATTTCTCATCAACATAAAGGAATACTTCAGCCCGTGGGCTGTGGGGTGGAGAGGGGGCAATGGGAAATTCGTATGCCTGAATCAATGGTCAGTCGCCATGATGATGCGTTGACTCTACGCAAGGAGTACTTTTACATTCTGACAGAAGACAGATCTTACAGAAGTATTAACCGTATCTCGGATGTCAATAAAGAATCCATTTCTAGCTCTGCGCTATGGCAGCAACAGCGCCCAGTCAAATTAGTTTCCAGCATGTTTATTAAATAGTAAATACAGACAATTCATACAACAACACGATTAAGCCTTCGTGGCGAACCTATCTATGTCATTCATGATGTAATTGATTATGAGGTCATCTTATGCATCACGTAGTTGATTATGGCGTCATATGATTGATGGATAAACTGGAATCCTCAAATTGATTATGTTAGATGGCGCCACCACAAGGTGGTCACTATTGACGGTTGCTTACAATTTATGCATCACAGACGCACCATCCATCACACGAGGTGTAAGAATAGAAACATCTTAGCCACCCATTATCCCGTTTAAAGAAATTGTAAGAATTAAGTCAGCCTCACAGACCATGAAAATAAATGGTAAGAGAGAAAGTGCTAATAGCTGCGAAGAACTAGTAAGCTGTAAACCATCCATAATTCTATGGGCAGCAGTGGTGAGCGCTAAACCACGGCTTACATTGAGTAGTATTATAGTACGTTAACCTCCGGCCCACGAATACTACTTTAGCAGTAACGATGTCTCAATTACTTTTCCAATGAAAAGATGCTGTAGAATTGGAAGAATATAATCAGAATCAATTCTAATCCGATTCTTTAACCATTTAACATTGATATCAGCCAAAAGCGACTTCAGCAGTGGTCTTGAGAAATGTCTATTTGCAGACCAAGAGAATACTATTTTTGAAAATGTATCACTGGAATGACTCACTCGATAACTGAACCAGTCATTCCAGTGGTAAATTTTCAAAAATAGTCTTCTTTTGGCCTGCAAATGAACATTTTCAATTAGAAAATTGATATTTTCTTGAACAAATTCCGGTGTTATAGGGTTTTACGGTCAATGAACGTCGATAGTCTCTCCCTCAGATTTGAGAGTATATCATGATTATGCAACTGATAACCATTAAAGGTCCGTCAATCAACACGGCCCTCGATGCCATTTGATTAGTGTATAATAAAATGTTGTCAGATTTTAAGATAAAGTCGATACCCGTGATACCGGACTGTAATGGCAGTCGCTTCATCAACTGTGTTTGTCCAGATAACTCAAGGTCGTTTGAGGAGAACTTCATTAAATAAGCTGTTATCTCAGATAAACTCAGATTAATAACATCTCGAGCATGTTCACCAGCTCCATTGCTGGAAGATTGTCCATCAAACATCTAGAATATGGAAATATTCTGTAACATTTCCCGTCTCTGATTGCAACATTGAACTTATTTCCATTTAAAGGTGCATATTCACACAAGAATGCTTGAAAATAACAAATGTTACATTGTATACTTTTATAGCCTTAAATTGTGTGCCTATGTATAGTGAAACGAAATAAATCTTAGCATATGATGATTTCATTACGCATAAATTAATATATTTTTTGAAGTTGCGAAATTGAAATGGAGCCACGTGATTATTTACTTATTTCGCGTCATTACATATAGGCTCAAAGTTTAAGCTCCTAAAAGTATACAACATAAACAATTTTATTTTCAGTAATTTTGCTGTGAATGTGCACCTTTAAAAGGCTGTTCAGTGACGACACGATTAATCTCTATAATGCGTGTCTGCATATGATGAATGTTCTCACTGACGGATTAGCATATCTAGCAAATGATGCAATGTTATACATATATATATACTGTTGTAGACTGTTTTATATCGGTGGGAGCCCTACGTGCGCTCAAGCTGAATACCTGCGGCGTGCGATACACAAACCTTGGCATAGCCGAAGCACAATACTGTCATGTCTACTGCGCAAGTGCCGACTCGCTCTCCGAGCAGGTTCCCACAATAGAAGCTGAGCCGGTTACCATTATTAGGTGAGCTGCTCTTACCTCCGAGGTGATACTGACCCGCGAGTGCCATCTCCAGATCCCCGTGGCCACTGGTTAGACGCAGTAAGCCATCGACTTCGTCTCCTGTTGATAGAGACAGCAATCAGCTCGATTGCGTAGCTCACCGAGAACATTGGTCCCAGCCACTATAAGTTTGAAGTCATTTAGCTCACCCACCTGCTGGACCACCCCTCATTTCTGAACCAAGACTGCCACAGCTACACAATCCGAGACACCTGGTTGCAATATCAAATCTAGGCACTGGTTATCTGTGGCCTGGACCTGCTGGTACTCCCGCTCTACATGTAGAATTCGCTGTGTAGAATCCTCCTGTTTTAGTTCCTGGTCATTCTCATCATGCCAGACGTGAAGTCGTGGAGAGGTCATCGTCACTCCATTACGATGTTCAGCATACACCCGATTGAACAGCTTGTTCTGCATTCACCTGGTTCACGTGAGTGTTCTCGAGGAGGGAGAATAGTGGCACCGTAACAGGTGTTTCTACGTCTGGCTGTACGTTGAATTCTGTGAAACCTTCATTACATCCGATGGCACAGTACTCTTTCCCCTTCGCATAGTAGACCGGTCCACGAGCTAGAGGAGCCAGGACTCGATACTCATCGTTTATGTAGGTGGTGTCTAAGGTGGTGTTGTTCTGCACAATTTCCCACCTGCTCACCATCTGCGGGAGCGCTACATCGTTCTCTGAAGTGCTCTCGGGCTTAAACTTGATCATCATGCTGCTAATCTCGTGGATCTGTCCGGAAATTGCGAGGTCGATGTACTTCCCGCAGCGGAGAGAGGGTTCACATCATGGATACTAGGTCGAATGATTGTCAGACAGTCCCTTCGACGATTGGTGTGGTGTGGGGTCGTAGGTTCAACCACTCCATCAGGATGCCGCATGTACTGCTGCATTGTTTAAACGTCTAGCTATATACAGGTTTAAACGGCAATGTTTGGTAAAGTTCTCCAACAGATCGTCTTGGAGGGCAGAAGAAACCACTGCAACCCTCCAAGAAGAAGAAACCAGTACAGCTGCCGATTGACAGGGTCCGACAACTACTTCGTGATGTCAACATTATACACAAGTGAGCCAAGGTCCCACCACTGTCTGATGTGGAGATACTGACTGCCATAGAGGATACCGTCTGGCATATTCGACCTCCACACTGATGATGAACACCGGATGCTGGACGGACTACAGGCTGGGGCCACAAATTACTTCCAAGAGGATATCAGTACAGCTGTGACTGAGGGCCATGAGGCTGGGCATGCCACTGGTCACACTGAAGGTAGAGAGGAGGGGTTGGCCGCCAGCCATAAGGAGGCCGTTGAACACATCTTCAATGAAAGAGGGCGCAAGCAGTTAGAGAGTAATATGAAGGACTTTCTAAATTTCCCCGGGAAGCACTACCAGGACTACCTCATCAAAACTGTTCTCAAGGCAAATGCTAAGAAGGCATGGACGAAGTGGGGCTTCTGCGAGAAGTTTCAGAAGAAGAGAATCGGGGCATCTGATTCTCAATGGATAGAGTTTCAGAAACATTCTCAAGAAGCTCATGAAGTTCCTCAAGAAGCTCATGAAGTTCTTCAAGAAGCTCATGAAGTTCATCATCATCATCATCATCAATCATTATCATCATCATCATCAATCATCATCATCATCATCATCATCATCAGCATCATCATAAGCGCTTATGATCATGTCGATAGTCACTTACAGGACTGGTGGTATGATCAGCAAACGATAAGAAGAAGAAGAAGATCATCATCATCATCATCATATGTTTCGTCCATTGTCCAGAGTCCTTTGTAACTCCTTAAATATGTGTTAGCATATTTCAGCCTTGCTTGTCCACCATTTAGTACTTTCGTCAACAAGATGATTTGCTCTGTTACAGCAATCTCAAGATATGTTGTGTCTAAGTTTACTGTTGGCATGGTAAAATCTGCTGTGATCTCCATATGCATATTATCAACTCATGATTCATCGATGCGTGATCGACTCATGATGTCTGTGACATCAATCATTGGACAAATATGTCCGGTTTCAAATGCATTATCAGCTAGCTCATGTTGATAAGAATGTAATGATTTTGAACCATCGTGATTATCGCCTCACTTATTACAGGATACAGTTATAGGTTTTTTCAATATTGTTGGCGTTGCTGAACACGATTGTAAGTTATCTGTAGTATAAGTAGCAGTTTTATTGTGTCCATTAGCACAGTCCGAAATATCAATCTTAAATTTAACCACTCAATTAGAAACTTCCCCGCAACAACGTGAATTGCCAAGGCAGTGTTCTTATTTGTCTACCATGTATTTTGCACCTGAGTACACACATGTGCGTAGGTTGACTGTAAAAAACACTCCTAGGTTAGAGTGTGTTCAAATTATGCTATTTTATTCAGCGTTATATACACACACAAGCCAGATAAGCTCGCTCAGCTCTCTAGCGCTGACTATACAGACAGAAAAATCTATATCTTGACAAACAAATAGATAGCTGACAGTAAGTGCTTGTCTTATAAAATAATAAATTATAAAAAGCTAGTAGTTATAAAATAAGTGTTTCATAACGGGCCTCCATCACCAGCATGTGATGCTCTATTAGAGAAGCGCAATTGTACAGGTAATCAAGCTAACTGAATCGGAAAATCAATCATGGGTTACCCCGAAGAACTATGGCGTTACATGCATGGTGTAGGCTCTGTGGCACACCAGGAAAAAGTGGCAAGATCATTGCATGACTTGGGCAACTATGCAAATAAATCGCTTGAGTTCTCGAGAGTTTCTCCTGACCTATCATTTGCAATAGTAGTAGATGAGTTACTGGCCCGAAAAACCCCACCAGGTGCTGAGTTAGGGGTTAGACGCCATCCACTGACAGCACTGGCAATGACAGAACTAAGATAGTATGTATATCATCTGCTAACGATCAACAGTATCAATATGGATGATACTGTCGAATGATGATGATGATGATGATGATGATGATGATGATGGATGATGATGATGATGATGATGATATATAAATGTGTTGCTAGATTTTTATTTTTATTTTTTAGAGTAATATCATCAATGAGGCAGTCGAAGAGGAGGCCACGCACCCTCTCACAATCTTCCCTGGGGCAGGGCTGCTTCCCAGACTACACTTATACAATTTTGGTTAAAACGAATTTACCTCCATAGTTAATAAAAGTCAGCTTTTCTTTTAGGATGATATTCAATGATATCTACCAGAATTTTCATTGGTAAACTGATTCCCATACTTGAAAGTACAACTGCGGAACCATAAATAATCCCGGAGTGTATCGACCTGGACGTGCAGACTAGATGTATATTATCATCAGTCACAGATATCCGCTCGTTATTGTTGGATTTATTATAGTATTTACCTATAGGCTCTCCAGCTTCATCAAATTTATGATATTTGCGGACCATAGGGTTACCTAGCAATGCCCCACCGTTCATGCGTGCTTTATCTGAGATTCGATCCTTAATCATGTTGACTACTCTCATGTTAGGCGTTGTAATTGATGTGTTGATGATGCCAATGTTTTTCATGGATCGTCCGATGGACCTCATCAGAGAAAGCTTTGTTTATATAGTTAAACAATGTGCATAGATTGCTGGTTTTCTCATCAGGCTTAGCAACCCCTTCATACTCTAAGGTTGGATATTTCTGAACTTGAAGTTGAGGAGAGGAATTCCTACCATGGGGTGCTGTTAAGCGGCCTACATGCTTCTCTCCCTTAAAACGGTAATGTAATGGATAACGATGTTCATCTATCATGATAAAGGCACTCGCGTACTTAACGTTATGTTTCCTGTCTCGAATATGGGCCCAGTCGATTTGTAAAACATTACTTAATGGAAGACCTGATTATTCAGCTTTTTGGAAAGCGGAAATAATATCTTCAATGCAGAAGATAGACAGTTTCAATTTTTTAATATTGTGGCTATGTTGTTTAAAAAATGTTTCATAAGATGTCTCATAAAATAGCTCATAAAATATCTTGCAAGATATACTTAGGAAGCCATTTCTCTAATACGGAATTATAGATGTTCATGTGCCCACCTGGGTCAGCTAAGTTATAAGGAAGTGCTGCAACGTTGGGAGTATTCCCCTCATTTCCTGGAATAAAGCATCAAGAAAACTGTCGATCTCCTTAACTGTGAACTTGGGTGGGGTTTCTAGCTCTGATCTGGGTGAGGGTGGGGGTGTGTGCGGTGGGGAAGATTCTCGGAATTGGTTGGTAGCCTAGTGCGTGCGACTGGTGTTGGCTTCTTGGGAGTGGTTGGTAGCTTCCTGCGTGCGGCTGGGGTTGGCTTCTCGGAAAGGAGAGTTGCCAGGTTCTCGGCATAAGTGGTATGGCTAATAAGCCCCTGCTGCAACGATCTCTCCAAATACATGGTAGACAAATAAGTACTTATCAATGTCCATAGCAGATATTTACCTATACAGTTGCGTTTCTCTAATAGGGGGATTTTGATGGTATCACATGCTGGTGGGGGCCCACCGGGGGGGGGGGGGGTGGGGTTGGGGTGGGCCCTATGTTGTAAAACACATCGCAACCAGCCTTCGCCTCTGTTCTGATAGCCCACCTCACTCCTATAGCCACCGATCAGCAATCCACGGCTCCCACCACGCTCTGTTCTGAAACACTTATTATTTAGCTACTAATGTAGCCTCGGTGGTTAATGATACTCTCTGTTGCTGCTGTCAGTGTACAATGATGGATATCTGATTCTGTCATGTTTGCGAATACATGAGATGTTTTGTTGGACAATTCCCGGAACTCCTGTCAAATGGGGACAGAGAATAGCTATTTTGATCTCCTCTACCCCCTCCCCACCCCATTCTCTCCATACTCCCTCTCTCCTCTCCCATGCCTCTCTCCCTACCTACATCCCTCTCTCTCTCTCTCTCTCTCTCTCTCTCTCTCTCTCTCTCTCTCTCTCTCTCTCTCTCTCTCTCTCTCTCTCTCTCTCTCTCTCTCTCTCTCTCTCTCTCTCTCTCTCTCTCTCTCTCTCAGAACTCGGGTCAATCCTCTTCATGATAGCGCTTGAATTTGTGTGGCGAAAGATGGTCATTCTTTAAGAATCTGTTTATAGGACCACCCATCTTAAGGGAATAGATACCACCATCGAGGAAGCTCATTCGGAGAACTAAGGATCACATAGATCAAGAAAGTCAATTTATGAGGCAAAAGATGAATTTATCCGAAAAAACTAGCAATAATTATTGCCCACGTGATGTGCGTATCACACATGAGATTAACAGGCGGCATGGTAATTAACCTTTGCTTTGTGATGTTCATAATTCAGAAACTAAGTTGAGCCATTCTTTATGTCAAATAAATACACCGATCAATCAAACATCCACGCTCCTGTTCATCTTCGGAGCGTTTTGCCATTCAGAATTACCTCAAGGACCAAAGTTGAGGGAAAATAATGGTACGGAACCGATCATAAATCACTTAATATGTTTCCAAAACAAAATGAAAAGCATTCAACAATTTTGAACATAGATGGATAGGAATACATCACTGCTAGATTCCTGTATCACATATTTATTGACAAAAATGTGTATTCGTATATGCACTAAATGACCCCGTGACCTTGACTGACATTTAAAATTTTGACCCGAAACTAAATGTTCGTTCTAGCTAACTACAATATGAATTTATGATACAGATTTGGTGATTCTACACTATTGAAATGCCGATTTGGCCGGAAAACTGTGTATTCTGGTATGCTGTAAATACCAATGGACTGACGGACGGGCGGACGGACGGGCAGACGGACGGACGGACGGACAGACAGACAGGACCAACCGCACTACTTACACAGGCCCCTGTCTTGGCGAGTAATACTGTATAATTATATCATGTGATATCGGTCATAAATAGGTTAAACAGAGATGTTAAGAAATCACGGAAATGGATTAATTCATTGAGCATTTTCGCTCTCCAATACTCTGTTATCTTGACTGTAACTGATGACTTTCTGCTCTGGTTATGACACGAGGTATTTCATTCTTCCCCTAACCCACGTACTATAACAGCTGTTGCACATTCATACCATGGTGTGTATAGTGGTAGCTATCAGAGACCAGGCTGACCAGCAACTGGTTTTAACAACCTTGTTCGCAAAATGAGCGCCAGTTTACTGTCCAATAAAGCCAGCAACAGCATTCAGGAACATGTTTTATTAATGTGTATTGGGTGTGTGTCTGTGTGTGCGCGCGTGCGTGTGTGTACGTGCCCGCATGCGTGAGTGCGTGCGTGCGTGTGCGTGCGCGTGTGTGAAAATTTCCAATTGTAGGGCGTTTGTATGAACACCTAGATGTACCACATTGTAATGTCAATCATAGTATTTGGCTCTATATGATATTATTAGTACAATTACTCAAAGCTATTTAGATGTACATATCACAAGACTTTATAGGATATTATATAAAATAAACCTGAAAGCCTAGGATGAACAACACATCTGTCCGCAGCACATAGTCGTTCTACGCAGTGGCTGGCGTATCAAGACAATCAGATTGCGAAGAAAAAATATTAACCACTTAAATTCCAATTCCAATTCCAAGGTAATTATTTTGTGTTATGATAAGTACAAATTCAGAATGGCCAGTCACTCAAAGGCATGGCCTATACTATTATAAGCATAGGTATCATTCATGGCTTGGACATGCACACAATGCTGCAGGGATTTTACCAAACAAAGTTCCAACAGTATTAGTGAAGTCATCTTAATGTTTGACCTCATACAAACTCCAGCAGAAGGTATTCCAGTGGTTTTATAGCCATGTACGTTTCAGAAATAACGTATCAAATGTCCCAAGCTATCGAGATGTGGGAAATCACAAACGATTAAGAAAACTAAAATAGGCCAACAGATATAATATAGATTAACATACTCTTCGCTATAACTCTGGCACAATCACGATATATGGATTATTTCGAACACATTTTGCTTTTAGCAATTCATGTCCCGAAAATACCACATGGTTGCCACCAATGGTATAAATCACGATGACTCGACTCCAGTCGATTAATGAGCTATGTTTCATTTTAATATTCCGTTATAAGCATATGGTATGGAAATAAATCGAATAAATAATATAAAACGCTGTTTTCAGCTATTTAGATCTGTATGTGGCGAGGAACAATGGAGAAAAAGCAAACTCCTTGACTCACTGCTCTGCAATACTTCCGACATTGCTACACATTGTGTTATGGTAAATATAACTTTCTAGCCCTTCTGAAAGCTGTGGATTCGTTGGTAAATGATGCACTTTACAAAAGATCTACTGTGCCTTTTCCTTAGCCAAAATATTTAACTTCCTCAAATCCATTCTTGATCTGAGTGTATAGAGTCCTACCTTTCTGAGGTCACCTTGCAGCACGCTTAATATATTTATGTCTGACCATCGGTGTCCACTGATGGTGTGGAGCTGTTTGCGTTAGCAGGAATCACGTTTGTCTAAAGCTGCATTTGGAGCTGGCCAGTTGTTACAGATATACAGCATCAAGAATACGCAGGTTGCATTGTGCAAGCGTAGTCTTTGTGCCAAGGGAATCTTTGAGCTAAAACGCATATCTTCAGGAAGGACCGGAATGTTATATTCCCCTTGACGCATCGTGCCACAGTGTCAGCTGTGGTACAAGACAGTGAGCCCATGATTTTAATCTTACTTCACAGTTAGCTGCCACGAAGTCGGCAATGTGTTTCTTTTCCTCCTTTATGGAGTCCAGATCGTCGGCATATTCCAGTAAGGGGAGTTTGGTCTTTCAGATTGCATTGCAGCAGCAAGGTAACAGGTGAAAAGCACAGGGATACGCCATCTCCATGTGGGGAGCCCCTCGATGTCTCAAAATCTGCGAGCTTCACTGTTTTGACTCTTACTCTCAGCTTGGTGTCTGCAAATAGTGATCTCATTAGTCTTAGCTCACCTTCATTGCAACTGGCCTGAGGTAGTACATCTAGGATCGTAATTGCGTCAAAGGCTCGTGACATGCCAATTCCTATTTTGTGGCAATCCTTACAGGATCGACCCATAGTCCATATCAATATTGATAAGCTATTTCCTCCCTATGGCTACTACCTCGTCTTTGTTTCTGAATGAATATTCTGTTCATGTTTGTCTATTCATAAAATCCAGTTAATGACTTTTGCTTGGCCAGAATGTGCACTGCTCTCTGTGGTGATACCAACAGCTTGGATTCTGAGGCTTGAATCAGAGATAAATGGATTTTTGTCTTCTAAATATTTGATAAGCTTATGAGAGTGCTTAATGTCACGTGTCTGTCTAAACTTGGACATGTCTTTGTTCTTCTCACCAGTGTCATAACGAACACCACTTAGTTTTTGCGATGGTCGGTTAATCTCAGCACACGATGGCATAGAAGATATCCTAAAGTAACCTATGCAGCTCTATCATACCGCGATTTCCTGTCAGGCCACCATCAAACTTCATACTTCTCATTTAGGCTTACTCTATGATTACATGATTATTCTCGTTAAAACATGTTGGCCAGTTTCAAAATTATCATACACATCTGGATGTTTAGTCTTAAGATGTGCCATGTGTTGAAGATATAAATGTGCAGGCATTATATAGAGATTAACAAATACAGTTCACATAAGACCATTTTGATTTAATATCAAAATAATTGCAGAAATAAGCAAATTTATCACATCCTGTATCTATCAGCAGCATGCACCAGCAAGGTTAAAATTAGACATATTTCATTAAAGCGGATCCATTTCTAACCATGACCCGCCCATTTCTAACCATGACCCGCCCATTTCTAACCATGACCCGCCCATTTCTAACCATGACCCGCCCATTTCTAACCATGCCCCGTCCATTTCTAACCATGACCCGCCCATTTCTAACTAAGCTCCGACTATGTATTGAGATCAATTTATATGCTTTGAATCCTATTAGTTTCAAAATATTCAACAGCATATTTATTTAATAGTAAATCAAGCAAAGGCATACAATTCATACACTTGACGGCTATTCAATGTTCATGGCGGAGCTAGATAGGCTTACATCATTCATTATGCATTTTGATTGTGTCGGCAGCCTACATGTGACGTATGGCATCATATACTTTAGCGACGGATTGGATAGATCCATTGTAAATATAGTCCTAGGAAAATCATCTGCACATAGAATATAATGTTGATCATTTCATTATAGTTATTGCATGTGAGATGAAAGCGCATAGATGTTCTCATAAAGGTGTAATGTGCTTTAGACCAGACAATGTACCATTGTGAAATAAACAGCTGTGCATTAACGCTAATATAAACGTGGCATAAACCGGCCATCTCCCACCCAATTTGTTGAAAAATGAACACCAGTTCATATTTAAATTTAATTTGAAAGGTTTTGACATGAGAGTGGTAAGGGTTAATTAAATATTTAGTTATGGGAAATATTTTGAACAAACCATGGTCCTTTATCTGCCAATAAAATGATAGCAAACATCAAAGTCTTGCAAGATATTACATGGTGTGAATATGGAATTTAAGGAGTAACTACCGTGAGACCCACCGAGACCCTTGAGAATCTTTTGGGACCCGGACAAATATTTGCTTATGACCTTTGACCCCGTGTGGTTGACATCGCATTTGACGGTATGTAAATACGTCATCTCGTTCATGAATATTCATATGCCATCTTTGTATTATAGTTGGCAATACGCGCCACTAAGTAACTGGTCGTATTGGGCAGGCACTGAATATATAATGCATATTTAGAGAATTAGGTTAATCATCAATCATCGAGGCGACTGGTATCAATGAGGTGGGTCGGGACTCGATTATTATTGTATTGTGTATATGTATTATAATATTTGTTGTATTATTTATTTCATATCGATGTGGCATCTTGACGATACTGAGACGATGCTGCATCAACGCTATCACCAAGAGGGAGAAACCTGGGCTGAAGCAGGACTGTGCTCTCGCTTTGTCTGAGGGAGGCCTACCCCAGCGAAGTGTTGATGAGTCGACGGGGGCAGACGGATTCACCGAATGTGAGGTAGTCCCACCACCGGCTCCAGCAAAGGCAGTTCTGCGGATCCCAGGAATGTCCTTTGACACTCCGTTATATACTGGTATCCGAACGATACCGAAGGTATCCGACTGATACTGACACTGTGTTGTGCTGATTAGTACCTATTGTAGCGTTCACCTTTTTGTACTTGTACAGTAGCAATAGATTATCTTTTATGTACAGTCTAATGGTTCCACTGTGCCGGTTACTTCATTTTAGTTTAGTGTACAGCGATTTAATATTGTTACCGATTGTACATTTTTCGTACTTGATTATATTATATTTGTTGCATTTAGTTAATGACTGGCACGATGGGAGTGAACCATGATGTAATCCAGGTGAAGCCATGTTCGCGGCCTGCATACACGCAGCATGTTGTAATCACCATGAGCCATGCTCGTGTATGATCATACCATACAGATCGCCATGGGCGATGTACAGTATATATATTATAGTAACTTACGTATATTATAGCTTACAGTATTATTAATATTTTATCTGATTATGATTGTAGTGAGTGTTGGATATATTTCCATGTAATGCTCGTACCGCATGTATGTGGGTTGTTTTATTGTTTTATTCTTACCTTGTCTGTATGTGTTATTAGAGGGCAGTGACTTGTTGTTATATCATTTTCATTTTATATTTTATTCGGTTTGAGATGACTCCATGTTGTTTGAGGAAGTGTGTTCGATCCTCTTGATGGAACACAGCGAGTTAGATGAACTGGTCATTTAACTTCGGTTGGTGAGCATATGTGAATATGGGATTTACGGAGTAGCTACCTTGAGACCCACCGAGACCCTTGAGAATCTTTTGGGACTCGGACAAATATTTGCTTATGACCTTTGACCCTGTGTGTTTGACATCGCATTTGACCGTATGTAAATACGTCATCTCGTTTATGAATATTCATATACCATCTTTGTATTATAGTTGGCAATACGCGCCACTAAGTAACTGGTCGTATTGGGCAGTCACTGAATATATAATGCATATTTAGAGAATTAGGTTAATCATCAATGTTGCATAACGATTGCATAACAGTAGGCAATGTTGTGTTTAATGAGTGGGTTATGGATGATTATTTGACGAATTATGAAGGACTGTTGTAGGCAATGGCGTGATATTATTTAGCAATAGAAAGTAGCTTACCATGAGCTGTTCATCGATGCTGTTGCTATGTTGCAGATTCCCATATAAATGTAAATTACTTTGTACCAGTATTCTGTTTGAATTACATCCGTTTTAGAATGTTAGCGATGTGGTCGTCGTGACCGAGAGCTATATACGCGTTACGCTAGTATGTTGCCAATACTGATGCTGTGTATCATCTGTGAAGTAAAACCTCCGTCTTTAGGAAGAGTCAAGCATAAAATGCAGAATAAGAGGTTAATAGATTAGATACGAGGATGTCTTAAAGATGTTCCCTCGGTATGTAATATATCAGTATCTTGCAAGGCAAAAATATAAAGGATTATTTTGAGAATCAAACACAGTATTTGGGTGGCTGTAATAGCATGCTCAATAAAACCAGTTCTGTTTCTGGTAAATTATTGAGGTGACGAATTCTGGTAAGCACTGCTGGAATATTAGGGGGTTTCTATGACCTACTTGCACGTGATGGGTCAGGGATCAGATTGTGGTGTAGCTTGATGGATGAGGACTGTTGGCACCGGTTGTTAAATACGCTTATCCATCACTACAAGGCAATCATTACGATTCAGAGTTAAAGTCATCAGCAGTGCTGTCACAACAAAATAGAATTCGAGGAATGTGAAACTATGACTGGAATGCTTGATTGACGAGCTTGTCAAACAACAAGTGTTTTGGAAAAGCTGTCAATCTTTGTCATAATCAAGCTGGTTGGAACCGCTTTAGTCTGATCGATTGGGAGGCGTGGGCGACCAATCAGATCGCTGGAAATGTAGGGAATCACAGGGGAAGCCCTGTTTGACGTCATTGTAGAGCGGCATATGCCTACGTAGAACAGGTCCTATATAATACCTGTGCGCCATGTATGTGCAATCATTCAACATCTCGATTCCTTAGCGAATGAAACGACCGCTTCATTGAGTATTAAAACTATATTGTATAGAGTCTAAATCAGTTGCACAGGCCTGCAATACGGCGACAAATCTAACTGTTTAAATTAATAAAAGTACTCATACTATATTTGTTAGATAATAGTTCTAGTTGTTTGTCAGTAGACAGAAAGGAATAACCTTTCCGAATTCCAGATAAGGTTAGAGTAGATTAGGAGTGACCTTTAGGAACGAAAAGACACCCCGAAAATCTTCAATGGGAGTGATTGATTTGAGTAATAGAGTCAAAATTATATAAATCTTCATGTCCGATTGTTAATACTTGGCACTTGGCTTCTTTAAGGGTTTATAATCTTATCTCACATGTGGTATTGTATTGATTGATTATGGCATACAGATTCTATATTACTCAATAGGGAAAACGTCCCAGAGCACTCTGCGTGTGCCAAATCTGCTTTTCCCAATTTGTATATTATATGCTTTATGCCTGCAACCGCAAACACCTACGTACCATCACTGGACACCGATGGCCAGACAGCATAATTTCCAACGATGTACTATACAAGAGGTGTAATACATCGGCGAAGTCTGTAAAGGTCGCCCAGCAAAGATGGCCCATGTTTGGTCATGTGTTAAGGATGCCAAAAGACACACCTGCACAGAGAGCCTTGGAATTTGCCCTACTGGGAGCCAGCTACGAGGTGACCTCAAGAAAGCAGGACTTCACACAAATGGTGAATGGACCTGAGAAGGCTAAAGATTTTGGAGGAGGATAAGACACGTTAGTCAAAAGCCAAGAAGGACTGATTGCGGCTGTAGGATGTTTCTACTAGTACAGCTGCAGAATACAGCAACAGTTCCATGCTCAAGCCGCTATTAATGCGAACACAGCAGATTGTCAATAGTTTGTAGATTTAGCAAAACTTGTTGAAACGTTTAGCCTACTGAGCGCAAGGCAGGTATATATGTCATTGACATATGCAGCAGCAACTCCAGTAAAATTAGATCGTGTTTAAGCTACAGAGTTAATCCGGATTATGTCTCTGGTGCCATTTGTGTGTGACGCCAACTAAAAAGTGACATATCTTAATTATAACGTCAGGGTTTTGAGTGAGAGATCGGAGACCTGAATTATTAATAAAATTTCTATTTTCAGTATTTTATTTAGCAAACAAACATAGTTTAATCAATAATTATTATTTTGAATCATTACTATGCCGATATTTTAGGGGAGTATGGGTTTTTCTCAAATCAATGGAGCGATCTAATTCTAACTATGCCATATCTAGCCAAGCTCCGCCCACATTTTCGAGTTTTGGATCATGAATTTCTAGAATCCCAATTTCAAGGTAACTATAGAGTTAAGCTGTTTGATATTTTGAAACTAATTTCATTGGACGCGTATGCTGCCACAAAATATTGAAGTTCTCGTGTCCCATTAAATATAGACACTTTTGCACGAGATATGAGATGTCTGCTGATTTCTGTTCAATTTACTCAGCATGCTATGCTACCTAGCATGCAACGCTACCCAACATGCAGTTTCATGACTCCATAATCGTTGTAACTATTGGACGCCATATTCGTGTAGTCTATTGTCTATATAGGCCATGATTTCTCAAACAAAACCAACCCGCCTGCACGTGCAAATAGTCATGTGTCCTCCAACTCTGGAAGCGTAAGTATGCACGTAGGACGTACTATTAACGGCAGTACATTCGCCAGCCTTCATTTCAATACTATTCAGCGCAACTGTGTCAGTTTCCAGAAGAAAATTAGAAAAAGCTTTATGCTTTATATATATATATATATATATATATATATATATAATAATTTGCGTGAAAGTTATTGCTATCAATGACAACAATAACATTCAGTAAAATTATTGTCAACATAATTATTGGGTAATGCCATTACTACCTGGTACAGATTTGATACTAATTTCAATGAAAATTGTTGCTACAACAGCTTTCAGTCTCTATATTCTAAAATAATCATCATCATTTTTAGTCGACCCTCGCAACTGATTTGAATAGCAATTTGACTAACTTGTTGGTTTCTATAGAACCAACAACATTGCCGACTTATTATCCACACACGTCACGTGCAATCAATATATTACTATTTAGGTAAAGTGAGCGTAGGCCTATATACGCTTTCTCGCCAGGAATGAATGATTAGCAAACGCCGTGTATGTTTCGTTGACAGATTTGTGCATTTGTTTGAAATACATTGGTCGAACAGAAACATACACACGGTATCTGGGCGAAATATGTCCTTCCTGCAGGCAAACCGTACCATACTCACTCTACTTAGGTAATAATACTGAGCGCCGTGTGATTCTATAGACAACAATTTGATAACTTTGTTGGTGCTTAGTCAGCAACAACTTAGTCAAAATGCTCTTCAAATCCGTAGCAAATGTTGACTGACATTTATGATGATTATTCCAGAATACATAGACTGAAAGCTGTTGCAGAAACACTTTCAAATTTTTTTTTTATCAAATATATAGCAGGTAGTAATTGCATTACATACTAATTATTGTGACAACAATTTGACTGAATGTTGGTGCTGTCATTGATAGTAACAACCTTCACGCAAATTACTGTCAATGTATATAAAAGCTTTCTCCTATTTTCTCCTGGACATTGACACACTTTCTCAGAACAGTATTGAAATACAGACTGTCGAATGTACCGCCGTGAATACGCCCTACGTGCATGCTTACGCTTCCAGAGCTGGAGGACAAATGACCATTTGCACGTGCAAGCAGTTTGGTTTTTTTGTTTGAGAAGTCCTGGCTTGTTCAGACAATAGAATAAACGAATATGCCATCCAACAGTTACAACGAGTATGGTGTCAGAGCATTTGCATGCTGGGTAGCATTACACGCCGGGTAGCATTGCATGCTGGGTAAATTGAATAGGCATCTCATATCTCGTGCAAAAGTGTCTATATTTAATGGGACACGAGAGCTTTAAATGCACACAATTCGTACATTTGACATACATTTCAATGTTCATGGTGGAGTTAGAAATGTATTGTGATGCCAGCCTTTCTTCTTCTTCTTGTCGTTCGCTGATCATATCACCAGTCCTGTAAGTGACTATCGGCATGATCATAAGCGTTAAGTGCGTGGATCCATGGTTTATTAGAGTGCGCCGTGCGGCCTGGAACCTCCGTCTTCAGCACTCGAGGTTTCTCTCAGGGTTACCTCACCCTTAACTCCTTTAGTCGCCTCTTACGACACACAGAGGATACGGAAGGTGTATTCTAAGCCCCACGTACAGGCCATGTGTGACGCCAGCCTACATGTAAGGTAATTGATTATGATGTCATATGGTTTAGTGACAGGTTGGATCCCTCCATTATCAATGCTTTCAGTCTATTCGAACTGATAGCTACATTGTCTAAGTTGATGGGCAAAGCTCGTAAAAGTGGCTTCGTGAACTGGTAGTCACATTGTCTAAGTTGATGGGCAAAGCTCGTAAAAGTGGATTCGTGAATTGAGTAATAAAAGAAGGATCAATAAAAGACGAATCAATTTTATCACACAGGCTTAGTAATGATCTCGGTTTGAACGAGCATTAATGATCTCAGCTTGAACGAGCTTTAATGATCTCAGTTTGAACGAACTTTAATGATCTCAGCCTGAACGAGCTTTAATGATCTCGGTTTGAACGAGCTTTAATGATCTCGGCCAGAACAAGCTTTAATGATCTCACCTTGAACGAGCTTTAATGATCTCAGCTTAAACGAGTTTAATGATCTCGGCTTGAACAAGCTTTAATGATCTCAGCTTGAACGAGTTTAATGATCTCGATCTGAACAAGTTTAATGATCTCACCTTGAATGAGCTTTAATGATCTCAGCTTGAATGGGCTTTAATTGTCTCGGTTTAAACGAGCTTTAATTATCTCAGCTTGAATGAGCCTTAATTATCTCAGCTTGAATGAGCCTTAATGATCTCAGTATGAACGAGCTTTGATGATCTCAGTCTGAATGCACTCAGTATGAACGAGCTTTAAGGATCGCAGTCTGAATGCACTCAGTTTGAACGAGCTTTAATGATCTCAGTTTGAACGAGCTTTAATGATCTCAGCTTGAACGAGCTTTAATGATCTCAGTCTGAACGAGCTTTAATGATCTCAGCTTGAACGAGCTTTAATGATATCAGCTTGAACGAGCTTTAAGGATCTCAGCTTGAACGTGCTTTAATGATATCAGCTTGAACGAGCTTTAATGATATCAGCTTGAACGAGCGTTAATGATATCAGCTTGAACGAGCTTTAAGGATCTCAGCTTGAACGAGCTTTAATGATATCAGCTTGAACGAGCTTTAATGATATCAGCTTGAACGAGCGTTAATGATATCAGCTTGAACGAGCTTTAAGGATCTCAGCTTGAACGAGCTTTAAGGATCTCAGCTTGAACGAGCTTTAAGGATCTCAGCTTGAACGAGCTTTAAGAATTTCAGTCTGAAAGAGCTTTATCGATCTCAGTTTAGATGGGAATTATGCGATTGCTAAATAGAAAAACAAGGTTATTGGTCAAAACACAATTATGACATAATAAAGGCAGAATATGTTCCAATTCACAATATGTGCATGCGGTCAGACTAAATAAGCCGATTTTAATGAAAACTATTGTTAAAATTCGTTCTGTATATATATATATATATATATATATATATATATATATATATATATATATATATATATATATATATATATATATATATATTATTCATAATATACTGCGTTACACATGCACGCTCAACAACCCTGATAATACGTGGTTAGACCTATTGATACCCTATCATAGCGACCCGTTATTGGTCCAGTATATATGCAGTGCCACGCGTTATCAAGACTGTATACGAGATAAATCAATGTTTGCATCAATAGTAACTCGTGCAATGTGTTGGTCCTGTATGTAACCTGAATGTACACATATTAGTAATAATACAGTTACTGTAAAGAAGTTTGCAACAACTTAATTGTATAATTGATAAACACGGAGAAATGAAAAAACGGCGGGTCTATTGGGACGAAAGACAACTAAGGTGGGAGGACTGGCTTTGTCGCATATTTGCACGTAAATTGTGCACGAGTGCGAAGAACGACGACTACCATATAAATACTATATGTGATTTTTTAAATCATGGCATAACATATGTATTCTCTATGTTGCGTTGTTGTGCTTTAACAATAACCTCTACCATAGCAGGAAGTAATCTTACGACACAGGCCCAACTGGATTGTTGCGTTTGATAGGCGTTACGTTGGGTTCGCATGGCTCTTCGTAGTGGTGCAAACTTCGCCACACGAATATATGGCAGAGGCTCACTGTTTGGGCATTACCTATATTACTACAGCCATCCACAATTCACCTTTCCAGAGTATCCATCCATCATCTGACCTCGTACGATGTCATAATTAACTCAGCGCGTGTATGCTGATGCCACGATCAATACGTCACAGAGGTTTCCATATAGACCGTCATCAAATCTCATATGGTCCGACACGTTGTATGAATTGTATGTCTTTGCAATTCTTTGCTATTTAATAAACATGCCTTAGGCAGCAACGGCACCCAGTCAATTTAGTTTCTAAATATTCAACAGTTTACCTGTGTAGTTTTTTGGAAATTGATAGCCATGGTTTTCAGAGATCGATCGATCCCAACAAAAGCGAGGTGTTGGTGGAACTTAGCTAGAAATGGGCGGGGCATAACTAAAACCAGAAAGGTCCATTACATTATTACAATCAGGCCATGCATTTGATATTATTGTCTGGGCCATTGTATTAATACAATCTTGCAATTCAGGCACAATGACGTCAGAGAAAGCAATCAACGAATGAGATGTTTAATGGTAATATTGGTATCTCTACATTTGGTACAGTCCATGACTTAAAGGAGGAATCCAGCTACAGCTATGCCCCGCCCATCATTAGCTAAGCTCCACCTACACTTCGCCCGTGTTGGAATCGATCGATCCCTGACCTCCCTGACTATCAATTTTCATAAAACTACACAGGTAAGCTGTTGAGTATTTTGAAACTAATGGCAGCAACAGCGCCCAGTCAAATTAGATTGAAAATAAGTTTATTAAATAGACATCAACGCTTAATCCGTAATCAATTAAGCTAAGCGTTCGTGACGAACTTCGCTACGTCATTCGTGACGAAATTGATTAAGACGTCATCCTACACGTCATGTAATTGATTGAAACAACATTTGATGGGTGGTTGAAATTCAATCCCCCATTTAGTCTAGTGGGAAGAAAGGGATATCGTGCACCCCCTCCCCCACCTACCCACCCACCCCCTCGGAAATCAACTTCTAATCAACGTTTCTAGATCGAAGAAAATGCACAAAAAATGATGAGCTATGTTAAAAAATCATCTGGATGTCCCATGTAGCCTTTTTTGGCTCCAGATCTCCCCGGAGGGCCCCAAAAATGGACGCGCATACATAGTCGAATGACACGCTTTCTAAAATGGTTTTATTTTTATGATTAGAAGTCCTCGTCACAAGATAACGGTCATTTTAGGTCAGTTTAGGTCATTTCAGCACGAAAAATGAGATTTCAGGCTGAACTCGTCTATATACTGTTTCAAAGGGGTTTTGGAAGGCAATAATAATAATAATAATAATAATAATAATAATAATAATAATAATAATAAAAATTATTATTATTAATAGTAGTAGTAGTAGTAGTAGTAGTAGTAGTAGTAGTAGTAGTAGTAGTAGTAGTAGTAGTAGTAGTAGTAGTAGTAGTAGTAGCATTCATTTGCAGAGAAGCGGTGGTGCTAGTTGTGGGCAGTAAGTCATTATGCCTAAAAGAAAACATGACCAGAATATGGATCCTCCAGCACACACCCCTTCAAATACCCTCTGCCTACATGCATCCTTCATGTGTAAGCCATGTCTGATCATGGTCCTTTTACACACCTCAGTAAAATCACAGGAGCTGCAATTGAAAAACTACAACAGCTTCATGACATCCGCGACTAGTCCCATGTGTCCCCATATCGTATGCAAACAGTGTGGGACCAGATCCCCACAACTCTACCTGATGATTTGAAAAGTACCCATCAGCGTCAGTGTTATCAGCGCTTTACTGCCAATCCGAATCTTCTGGAAGATGATAGAGAACGAGAAGCATCAACCTCCCAATGGAATCGCTCCCCTTATAAATCATCTTTAGGCAGTTTTGAAGGACACATCCTCCCGCAAGACTGCATTTTCTGTGAGAAGGTATAGATCAAAGTTGGAGACTGCAAAACCGAGCGAGCTGAAGATTACTCATCATGGAAGAACACAGAAAATGCATTTGAGCAAATCGAAGCATTGGCCAAGAAAAGGGTCTCATTCGCCTTCATTTCCTGCGAAAGACAAGACCTCTTTGCTGTTGAAACCAAGACCCATTCATCATACTTGTGGTCTCTCCTCACAGCATTCGCCAACTATGAGTGTGGAATTCACAGAGCCGAAAGAGCCAAGGATTACTGAACATTCTCGTATGTAAGCTGCCAATGAGAAGGCGCTCGTCTCGGTATTGGAGCACATTCAAACTCATGTCATCCAGCAGAATGAGGGTCTATGGCTATTTTCTTTGCACATGCTTTATGTCAAAGAACTGACATGGAATGGGTACGAGAACTCTAACTATCGCTCTGAAAAACTTCTGAAAGGCCTACAGAATGACTCAATCAAGGACCATGTCTACTTCATAAGGGTTGATCATCACAACGCTGATGGAATTTCATTCTGGCTCATGTACAGCTCAAATATCGCCGTTTCCAATGCTCTTGGACAAGATTGCACTCTCGAAAATACAGCCAAGTACAAAGACGTAATTCTCCTTCTTCGTCGTATTATTCTACAGTTTACAGAGAGTCCAAAGGCCTACCCTAGCCACCTACAGCCGACCACATGGAGCTCAGCTCTGAAGAGCTACTACCTCCAGACCTCATCCGGTTCCTCAGCATAGTCATGGCCGATAAGGAGGACGTGGAGTTGAGCGAAAAATGAAGCATCTGATATTCTCCATCGCGCAAGACCTGTGCTGTACACTTTCAGAGGGAGGATGGACGTTGTCAAAATATGTGCTTCTCTGTGTAACTGTCAATACTCGTTCCTAAGTAAGCAGCGCACCATGCTCTTGCACAGGCTTGACCGCTCTGAGAGCTACGATTTTGGCTTGGAGATGGAAACTGCCCTGGCCAAGGCCCTGGACGAAGTCTCAACATATCTGAGACACTAAATCGTGACGGAAGAGGGCAACAACATATTTCACTGTGAGTGGAACAACTTGAATAAAACCACTAAGAATGTGAATGGCAGCAACATTGTCAGCAGTGCTGGTGGAATCATGGTGCAGTAGGTCAATCCTGGGTTCGAGAGTTTCAATGTTTGAACGATGCCTATCATGGTCAGGTCGCAAACGCGTAACCTGAAAGTTGACACACCAGAAACACACCCACCCTTGCACTTCACTCGTGTTGGCACACGGTTTCCAGATGGCCCATCATTCACACACCCTGCAGAGAATGACGCAGTCTATGCTGCTCAAATGCAAGAGTACTACGTCTGGCTCTTTAGCGGATAAATCGGAAGCAGCAGCAAGAAGTCTGTGCCAGGACCGGGAGGCTTCACTTCTGGAACCAGGATGCTTTCACCTTGAAAACCAACAGAGGACTACTTCACACGCATCGATCAACAGATGACTGGCAACACCGTCGTTCACCAGCTACTAAAGGCGTCCAGAGGTTGTCACAGCTGAAGTGTGGCCGAGGTGGTCCTGAATACATTCGATCTTGGAGGTTAGTCTGAAAGTTACCCATAATCTGGCGATGGCCAGATGAATTCGCCTGTCAGGCCACAAAATGTGTAGTTCTGGATACACATGTTCTGTTTGAGGCGCAGTTGGTTACAGGTGTATCCCTCAATGATATTCTCAGCAGAAAGGCATATGCAAAGTACCTCGTTTGCCTCAAAACTGTCCGTGAAGCAATGGAGAGGTTGTTGATGGGGGTGATTCGCTGACGAGGCGAACAGCCCGATCGCCGACCCGCTGTGTTTTTATCATGACCCAGTCTTGCAAGCGAGAGCACCTGGATGAAGCCCTCAAAGATCCTTCCACATTAACCGTCATCGGGAAGTATCGCACATATGAGGAGAAGGTGCTTAATGGCCCCCGGAAGAAAACAGCTGCCTTTTCGGTGTCCTTCTTTGACCACTTTCATCTCATTGTCATACTCTTCCACTCTGTTATGACCAGCAACATGCAGCTGTTCCACAAATCTAATGGAGAGATGGCAGCACTCTTCTTTGCATTTGAATGGCACAACTACTCCAGGTTAGTGCAATTGGCATGCCTAAATTGATAACCTTTACTGAGGATATGTAATTAAAAGTATATAAATGTATATACATATATACTAGTCCAGTACCCCCCTTGTGTTTCAGGTCGAGGTACGTGTACTCACCACAATCTACAGCAACCAGGAAGATACTGATACGAATGTGTTGCTGTATCTCTATCATGCTGCCCCCCCCCCCACATCGGATACAAGAATGTTGTGATCAGAACCCCTAACATAGAACTTCGTGATTCTTCTCTAGTATGCTCACGCTATCAAGTTGACTGTATACTTAGATATGGAGTCGGGGAAATATAAACAACTACTCAACCTGAACAGTTCACGCGCCTGATGTGCGGACAGAGTCGTGAGTCTTCGATGAACGTGGTACATGACAATCTGCTCCACAAGATGGTGGGGAGGGGGATGAGAAACTCACTTCCAAGTCTAATGTCGACCTGGCACGCCGATCTCCATGCCATTCTGCTCTGAAGCTGCATGTCCAGCGCATGAACAACCGTGTCGCCATGTACAAACGAGCTGATGAACACATTCTGGATAACCCCAAACTATATGATGATGGGCAGGGGCTGGTGAGGACTGACGAAGGAGTGCTGGAACTGTTGTGGTCCTGCGGTCCTATACTACCAACCTCCTTGGTTGATCTCTTAGACACTGGTGATCATGAAGAGGATAAGAAATAGGAAGACGAGGACGAGGTTGACTTTGACTGTTTCATTGAACACGATGATGAATGATGGATCTGATAGTGGAGAACCGTTCCCATGCAATTTTTGAAGACGTCTTCTATTCTGTTACTATCTACTTCAATAAATAAATTAATAAATGATTTTGGTGGAATTTCCGTATTAACCCGCCCCCCCCCCCCCTTGAACTGACCCATAGCACGTGCACTAAACCTGTGATCACAAGAACACTTTTTTAATCATTGCCCTAAAAAGCACTTAGAAACAGTATGTTTCAACTATATAGACGAAGTCGCCTCAAAACGTCAATTCTCGGACTCAAATGATCTAAGATGACCTTGAATTGACAATTATCACGTGACCATGACATTTAATCGGAAAAATAAAACTATTTTCGGACTCAAAAACACCTTATAAAGTGTGCCATTCGACTATGTGGTGCATCCTCTTTTGGTGGCCCACGAGCCCCATCCAGGGAGTGTGGGAGCCTGAAAAGGGTACATGGGACATCCGGACACCCTTTTAACATAGCTCATCGTTTTTTACGCATTTTCCTGATCTAGAAACGCTGATTAGAAGTTGATTTCCGGGGGGGGGGGGGGTGAACGATATCGCTTTCTTCCCACCCAACTAATTAACAAATCTGATATCATAATGTTGCATTGATCTTAGCATATTGACGATGGTTGCAGTGTTATTGATGACTGTTAGTTTCTAAGTAGTCAATGTGGGTAGCCATTTGAGATACATCACAAGACATATATTTTAACTGAATCCATATAAAAGAAGACGACTTTTGAAAATTTACAACTGCAATGACGGACTCGATGACTGAATCCATATAACACCACATACATCGCAACCACTTACGCGCCATCACTGGACACCGATGGCCAGACAGCATAATTTCCAACGATGCACTATACAAGATGTGTAATACGTCGCCGCTGTCTGTAAAGATGTAAAGGTGGACCATGTTTAGACATGTGCTAAGGATGCCAGAAGAGACACCAGCACAGAGAGCCTTGGAATTTTCCCTACTCGGAGCCAGCAAACACAAAGTCAGGAGAGGACGTCATTGCATAAATATGCTAAGCGTGCTACGAGGTGACCTCAAGAAAGCAGGACACTCAAGTTAAGAATGGGCCTGAGTAAGCTAAGGAATTCGGCTGAGGACAAGACACAATGGGCAAAAGTGAAGAAGGACTGATTGCTGCTGTAGGATGTTTCTACTACTACAGCCTCAGAATACAGTAATCATACATACATCGCTAGAAGATAACACAACTTAGCGTCCGCAAGACAGTATTAACGCTTTCGTGACGAAGCCGACCAAGACCGGTCTATGCAGTGGTCGGATCCCCCCATTCATATATTTGAACATTACATTAACCCTTTAATGACAAAATTTGGTCAAGAAAAATAAAATGTTTTCTTATTGAATGTCGATCTGCTGGCCAAAAGAAGATAATTTTTAAAAATGTACCACTGGAATGACTGGCTCGATAATTTTCTTGACCAAATTTAGTCATTAAAGGGTTAATGTAATGTTCAAATATATGAATGGGGGATCCGATCTGTCACTCAAGCATCATTGGCGTCAAAGTAAAAAAAACCCACCTGGCAATAGTTGGTCACGGAAGTTTCTGAATTGAATGTACGTGGTGAATTTATAATTTGCAATTTAATACCCAAAATAGGATGAATACATTGATATTACTTTTGATGTTGTCATGTGCAGAAACAGCCCCCAGTCATATTAGTTTCAAAATATGCAAAAGGTATACAATTCGTACACTTGACGGACCATTCAATATTCATGACGGAACTTGATACATTACGATTGTGACGTCAGCCTACACGTGACGTAATTGATTATGAATTCGTATGCTTGAATAACACATCGGATCTCTCCATTCGTTAGTATAATCTATTTCAATTCTTGTTTGCTTCGATCAGATTTTGCCGGCTTACAGCAAAGTAGTTTAATATCGTTCCGTACAGATTTAGCGGCAAAGCAATATACGAGTGGATTTAGTGAAGAGTTACTGTATATCAGAAAGTTCATGAAGATATACATGTTATCCCTCATGTTATAATACGTGTCTATCAAACGATTCTGGATTGCCCTATATATAGTAGGGGTGAAGTATGTCAGGAAAAACAATACAATGACTATAGTGACAGCTTTTGCATCCGCATTCCTCCTCCCCTGTTGAACGTTCGTGGAAATACTGCTTTGAGTTTTGGCCAGGGCTGTGTATTTAGCCACATGTAGAATCAGTATTGCCGCAGCAGCTGAGAATGAAAAGACGGTCCAGATGATATCCTTAGGTTTGTTGTTCCCCAATAAGACACACGCAATAGCTTCACGACCACGGTATATAACATCAACAGGGGCATAATTCACACCGACTCCTAGACCAAGGACCATTGAGAACAACTGAATTATCAGACACCCCTTCATGACGAGACCACACGTGATTCTCGATCTTGCGAGAAGGGGGAACGCGAGCTGGCAAAATCTGAGCGCGGCAAAGAAAACGAGATGAGAGCCGCTAGCGACTCCTGAGAACCACGCTGTCGTGGCGAACAGAGGGCACGCGAATCCAAACTCCGGTCCAGCCATGATGGGGAAGACCCAGGCAGCGAACCCTGCACAGGTAATGCATGATAGAACGTCCAAGAATGCTAAGTTATTCAACAGTGTAAAGGTCGGGATTCTATATTTACCAGACTTAATAAAATAAATTATCAGAAAAACATTGAGCGCCACACCTACAAAACTGTATGCTATAGGTAATTCTTTGAGTAAGTATGTTGGCATGTTTTCAAATAGCATAAAATAATTAGAATCACTGCGTATTGTCGTGTTCTTAAAAGACTCGTTTTGTCTTGAAAACATCTGGGAATCCATGACAGCTGCAACTATATTATCTAACTATGTCACATGCACAAATGGCTGTATTGCAAATAATTCCGAAGCAAGAAAATCTACAAACGCGTCAATTATAGTTGTCAATAATTTGTTGTATCAGTTTTAAATGCCAAGCTATTAAACAAAATATTTAACCATTCATATGGCACGTGTACAGGTAATCTGTTGCATACCTTGAAGGTAATGGAGAAATCAAATTATGTCACTCAAGTAGCTGTCATCACAATCAAAATGACGAGCTTCTGTCAGGAAAGTTGCAATGTTTGACAGCAATCAGGTCCCAGTCAAATTAGCGTGAAAATATTCAACGAGTTTAAATGTATTTAACCCTTTAAAACTCATATCTTCCAAAAACGGCTTCCGTTGTGGTCTTGGGAAATGTCCATTTGCTGACAAAGAAGACTATTTTTGAAAATGTATCACTGGAATGGCTGACTCGATAACCGAGCCAGTCATTCTAGTGGTAAATTCTCAGAAAATAGTCTGCTCTTGGTCTGCGGATGGACATTTTCCATGAAAAGATTCTCGGGTTAAAGGTTTGAATTCAGACACTGAAATTTCTCGGGTTAACAAGTAACAAGATCCACAATAAGTATTCAGTTTATTTACCCTCAGTATACGTCTGTAATACATTTAAGATAACTCTAAACATTACAACCAAGAGTACGCTACAGCATTAAATTAGTAAACTACACCACCAATAACATCTAGTATACACGTTACCACATATAACCACACAGGACATTTACTTACATGACATGCGATGCATAGTGAAGAAGCAGACCATTTACTCTATGGACATACTCGCAAACGCTGGCGATAAACGATTAAATGACGTATCTTACTCGTTTCCTGGATCTAACGATCTCCTATGACAAAGACGACATATGCATGGGAGCTGTCTATACCACTATTTTGTCACTATTACCATTACACCTGAATTCCTCAAAGGTAATTAATATTGTAGACGACAACAAAAGAGGGTGTTTGTAGGTCAGTCGACGCATCTCCGACAACAAAAGACACATGTAGGTGAACACCCAGTGGCAACAAAGCAAAAGATCCAGTCAGTCTTTCCAGTGCAAAAAGGCTTCTCTTGGCCAGCATATGCACATTTAATAAGTGAATATTTTAATGTCATAAACCAAATTTAGTAATTTGACCCCTAAGGGTTAACATGTTAGGTTATCGTGGTGAATGTTGCATTCTACTCATCCACATCTTCAACGGATAATCGATCAAGTAAGTCGTCTTATTTTACATGCACGTTGCTTGGTAGTACCAGAGACAGATGCATACAGACTTGACAAATTGACGTCTCTTGCACAATGGACCTTTCCAGTTTAGCCAACAACATATGACGTCATAATCAACTACGTGACCTGTAGGCTGACGTCATAATGAATGACAATGACAACCTCAATGACATCATGAATGACGTAGCTATGTTCGTCGCGAACGCTTAATTGATGACGCACTAAGCAGTGTTGTATGAATTGTATGTCTTTATTATTCAAGAGATATTCAGCTGAATATGCGCTTTATTCACCGCCAATGGATGAATCCAGTTTTAGCTTTGCGCCGCCCATTTCTAGCTAAGCTCGGTCCACTCATTGTCCATGTTGCGATCGATCGAACCATGAATTGGCAAAATAATAATAATAATATCTATATATAACTATACACGTGCGCTGTTGAATATTTTGAAACTAATTTGATACTTATGTCGTGATATACTGACTCGACAGATCGAATTCATCCATTTGGCGTTTTCCACTGTAAGCAACTCAAACTAACGCGGCATAGTGGCCATTACATCTTCTTACGGTCTTAATACTGCAGGTCACATCTCTAGGTACTGGTCTCTGTCAATTACAGACATTTTTTTAGTCAGAGGGTACTAGTTATTGGAGATGAACTCATCCTGAAGCGACAATCAGTCCTTCGTATTCTTGTCTTTAGCTCGCCCAGGTTCTTGTCGCTCGTCAGTGTACACAGTCCGTCTTCTTTTAGATCAGTATGTAGTACACTTAGCAGGTTTACGCAGTGACATCCTCTACTAGCTTTTCAGATATTAGCACGGAGTACAGCACATTCGAAGGCTTTCTGTGCAGAGAGTGTCTTGCAACATTCACAGAACCTGGCAACACAGAGACCATACATATATTGGGCCACCTTCACTGACAATGGGACTGTTTGCACATAGTGTACAACGTGTCGTTGAAGAGTATATTGTCTTACTAGCGATGGTGGGTTATAGTGCGAAGGTGTCTGAGTTGACAGGCATCGAGCTTATCTAGAACTGCCTTGAGAGCTGTTCAGCTGATACGGCTGTACATCATCAGTGGTACACATGTTGTGCCATGCAAGGGTAGTTTTTGCTCTTGGTCACGGCTTCCAAAAGGACTGGAAGGCAATGTTTTCAGTTATGTAACGTACATCGATTTCAGAGGAGTTGCACACAAGTGAACCAAGGATTTTGCTATTTCTCAACCCCCACCCCCACCCCCACCACACAGCGTGATGACATCGTCTTTCGGTATTAGGTGTACTCGGGTAAACGCGGTCTTGGCTTCATTCATGCTGAGATTTACATTCTTGAGTTGTTCTGTAGCTGAATGTTATTGGGAGACTTGTTTTCCTCATCTATGAAATCTATATCGCCTGCATACCTTCTATCTCGTTGGAAGCTCAGTGGAGATACTGGTGGGTCTGGTCATGTGGAGGGCTCTCGCACATATGAGAACGCTATGATAAGGTAGCATGTAAACAGCACCAAAAGAGAGGTAATTTCCTTGTGGCGAACCAATGAAGGTCTATATCGCTGCAGCCTCCACAACTCGAGCATCATTAAATTCAAGTCGATTTAGTTCGACCACAATCTTCGAATGAAACGTCCAATCGTTTCTCGGATGCGGTACAATGCCACAATGGACATGATCGTCTGGATGCCATTGATGAGCACTATATGCTGCATGTTTCCTGGTTGTCCACGAGGCTTCCTGCGTTTGGGCAGCGCGATACGGATATCTTGGCCAACAGTGTCGGGAAGGAGAGTTTATTATGTACCTAATTGGGTTGGAGATGCTATCACCTACATACTTAAGAATTCATCACGGATGCTGTCGGATACCCGTCCATTTCTCAGTGCCTTAATTGGTGTTTATATTAGCTTAGGATCACTTACAAATGTATCTAATGGCTCATCCGCTGGTTTCGTGATCGTGTTTTTAAACCATTCTCTGATCGCGTCTGTTTTTCCCTGGTTTTTCCTGATGAAACTGCCTTCCATGTTATGTACATAATACCATAGTGATGGGCCAGCGATTGTCAGAGATTTGATCGCCGTCAAAAAATTACAGCAATCATCTGTGGCTGTGATGTCATCTGTCAAGGAGTCTGCTTGTAAGGCCACAGGGTTTCAGTCGTTCACTAATCAGGTGAAAGAAGGCATTGCAGCATCTGCACAGTCTTGTATAGTCTTTGCTCTGACCACTTTGCTAAATTGGGAGCAACAGTGGCTTGCGTTGTTCGGACAGCTTTACAGCGAGTGTATCTGCAGTGTAGCATCTAACTATCTTGTTGTTCTTGACACCCACTTTACATTGGTCGCTGATGTTTTAATGCATTTGAGCACCCTGGATCACGACGCTTTTAGATTTGCGTTTATGTCAATATTTGCTATCTGTTCCTTGATGGTCCTCTTGTATGACAGTTGGTGAGTGTGCTATTAATGATCCTCTCCAGATCAAAGTTGACTTTACTACGTTGGTTGACATGGTGCTTATGCGGCAGGAAAATGTGCTTCATTTGAAGGCTGGTGTTCACTGGATTGTGGTTAGAGCTGAAGTCGCTGCCGCCATATCAACGGGAGTCTTGAAGTAGTGGCTTTGCACTGATTTTACTCATCACATACATAATTTAGTTGAAGATATCTGTAAATTCAGAAAATAACGTGTACCACTGAAGCTTGTCTCTGCTCTATGGCTTAGTATCTGTCATGTCCACGTTGTTTGGTGACGCCATGTGTGTTTGAAGGCAGTATTTGCAACAAAGAGGCAGCAGGCGCTGATGATTAAGGTAAGATCATCCCCGGTGGATCTATTTTGCTGTGGCATGGTCACGCCATTGAATGTAACATGACGCTGGCATATCTGAAAATCATGATGTGATCCAAGACTATTTGTCCTTTAATATAATCTCATCCATAGTATGTGGCATCTTTCCGCTGCATGAGGATCAGTTTGTGACCTGTCTGAAGTGGCTACTCCGAATGAGTTGATACTATTGTTTCTTAGTTCGTATATTATCTCAATCAACGCTTACTAAGTACTATATCTAAGTCATTTGAACCAAATTCCGATGGTAACATGTCTATGTACACAATAAAAACATATTCACCACTGGCGGCCTCTGTTAATTGTATACTTTTGCAGGATTAAATTGTATACCTCAATGTAATGCAATGAAATTAGTCTTAATGTATTGAAGATTTCCCCCCTACCTGCCGGTCGTGTTCAGAAACATAACGAGGGAAGATAATCGCTACTGGTTGTAAACGTGTTGATGTAGCCGCGCCTACACTCTCCTCTCGTCGTGAACCATCTGGTAGCAAGTAGCTTCCTGCTTAGTGTTCACTATTGTCAGACACTCCGAAGAATACAAAAGCAGATCTCATGGATCGGCGGAGCGATAGCGTTCCAGTGAGGCCGGGCAGGATTTCTTGCATACATCGTGGTTCCATACCACAGCTTCATGCGTTCTGTTCGTTAATCCCGTATGACGTGTAAACATGTTATCCACCTACTGTACAATACTCTAAGAGACGCAAATTCGGCTCAATTATTGGTGTTGGTCGAATGCTGGGTTAAGTAGGTCTAAGCCGACGTTTGACTTGCTAGTTTATTGAGAGTTACTACCTCTAGTTGATCTATATCTATAGTGTATTGCCATGTGATTGTGTGTATTTATACGTGTGGGTTTATGCTGTTTTACGAGAAACAGCGGGTCAGTCTCCGCAGGTACTGGTCAGGCCGAAACTACAAACTAATTAAGCTAGGTTCTTCAAAGGAGCCTACCCTGGTGTGTTTAAACGCAGATAATAATGCCTACAGAGGCCTGGCACCCTAGACTATCGTTTATAACAGATTTCCGTCTGCTTGTACAAAGTGAGCGTGGGCTTCCCGAAGGATTCGACCATAGAGCAGACAAAACAAACAGACTGCGCGTACTGATGCTACTCCAGAGACAGGGGACCGAGCCGAAAGAGCAACCACAATAAGACCACACAAGGACAAAACAATACAGAAGCGTTTAGAAGCGCCGTAAACGAGTTATGTCTTGTCCAAAGAAATCCTTAGCAGACTGTGACGACATGTACATCTGGAAGGCGTGGCATGCCCACTCGACCCTTCACCAGCGAGTTATATATAAGTTTGGCCGAAGATGGGCCGGAGTTAGTCACAAAGAGAGACAGTTGCTCTTGCCGTTTAGGCTCTTTTTTACCCTTTTGTTTGGACTCTTTTTCAGGCGTACCACTAGACTTTTATGGTACCTGCGGCTTTACAATAAATACCCGCTTTTAAGGCAGCTGCTTGTTAACAGAGTTATAACACAAATAACTGAGCTACTATCTATGCTAGATTACGCCGAACTTGTGTCAGTTTCAGCACAAGAAAGGTTCCTAGTGTGAAGTGATATAAGAATCCTAATGTTACTGCGCTATTGTTGGTGCTTAGTTTTAGATGGTGAATGCGGTGTACAACATAATAACATAATGCTTGAAGACAAAAATATAATTATACAAGTTCAAGAAGAACGGCACAAGCTGTGAAAAAGTTACAGGCATACATTTAGCAAGGGGCCGAATTTGGCCTTAAACATACCTAATAGTCGTCGGAATAAGATTAACAAAAGTGGGCACCAATTAGGTGCAGAATTTTATGTGAATCATAATCTCGCCTAATAGTCGTCGGCGAGAAAATGATATACAATAAGAAAACGTGGCCGGAAGTAAGTTAGAATAGTTTTTCGGCGCTAATATGATGCTGGTTGTTATACCACATTTCAGTCGCGGTACGGATAAGTTATGGCGAGATATAACTCGTGGCAGTACTATGGCTCACGAGTCAATCTTTTACAGAAGACATAGTTTTTTAGTATGAGTTATAAAAGGTAGTTTGTATTTTCGCAGTTATGCG